>JAVSBS010028772.1:26875-60577 GCA_033124195.1 Coracias cyanogaster | reverse complement strand
TCAGGAAGAAGTTCTTTACTGAAAGAGCAATTAGCCATTGGAACAGGCTGCCCAGGGAAGTGGTGGAGTCACCATCTCTGGAGGCGTTCAAAAACTGAGTAGACGTGGCACTTTGAGACAAAGGTTGGACTAGATGATCCTAGAGGTCTTGGATCTATGATTCTATGAATATATAACAATAATTAAAAAAAAAACCAAAACCCAGAGGTTTTGGACAACCCTGTTGCCCCTGGGCCAGGGTTTCTCCCGCACCCTGCGCTGGCCCTTCAGCACCCCGGACAGCGCCGGGCGGGGCGGGTGCAAGGCAGGGCAGGGCCAGCATCGCCCAGGGCTGCCGCGTCCACCGGGGCTCTAAGGCAAAAAACAACCCTATCTACAAGCTCCTTGCCCTTCTTGCATCTACATCCATGTTTTAGCCACCTGCTGCCAGCTGACTGCTGAAATGATAGCAGTGTGGATGCCTCTTAGCTAACTCCACAAAGACTGTTAATCCAATTACATTAATTATACTTGAGTGTCTGGGGCAAATCAGAGTTTGGCAATCACACTGAGGCTGTACACCTTCTGGGGTTTGGAACTGTACTGGGAGATTTTTGCTGAGTTTGGCTGTCAGAGTTCAACAAACATCTGGATGCTGCTCTTAGTCCTATGGTTTGGTTTTAGTCCTGCAAGAAGCAGGGAGTTGAACTCAATGATCCTTACGAGTCCCTTTCAACTTGAGGTGTTCTCTGTTTCTGTTTTATGACACAGGAGTCAGCTGTTGTGAATGCCCTCATCTTGGGGCAAGACTGCCAAGGATCTTACCCTCCAAGGCCTGAGAGACCCCAAAGAGGCTGCAGGATCCTGGAGGAGAAAAAATTGTTATAGCACTTGTCTACCCTGAGGCAAGCCTTTTCCACACTGCAAAACTAAGTCATCTAAACACTTCTTAAGTTCCATCACAAAAAGTGCAGACTGGCCTATTCACATACTTGTTAGTTCCTGTAAGCAAATTTCAGCAACTTTCTATTAGCATTTTTCTTCATTGTAAAATGTCCTACTCTTCATTGAGCTGGGCTGGGGACATTGAGCCCTTTTAAGCACTGAAAGAAGAGTAGCCTTTGGTATTTTCTTTCACAAAAGCTTCCCAAGAGATAGTATCCCTCTCCAAGCTAGGGTAGCTGTTGCAAACTATTTCTGATGGGTGTTTGAACCCATTCTCACAAACCACTGACAGCATCTCTTGATATTGGTAGCCCCACATCTCTCAACAATGTGGCACAGTAGCCAGCTATACCCTCTAAGTTAAAGAAAACTACTCTGAAATCTTCTTTGCTAACATTCAAGCACATTACTTTGTGTGCAAGGAAAACAGTTTATTTCTTTCTTCTTTCCTGCTATGTTGTATATATTTGAAGGCTGTTAATCTTTTCTCTTGTTTGGCCCATTCTCATTACCAGTGAGGTGCCTCCTGGGGCTGCCACGGGCCTGCCCTGCTCCATGGCTGGGGTGGTGGGATAGGCTGTGGCTGCCAGGCCCTGCTCTGCCGCTCCTGGCAGCCCCCTGCCCTTGAGGTAAAACAAGGAGCATGAAATCTTCAGAATAACTTCTGGCTTTTAGCAATCCATGGGTTAAGCTTCCAGGAAGTTTGTTCTTGTATTCAACAGGACTTGATGTGGTTTTTATTTCCTTCCACAGATTAGTCTAAACTTTTCTAAACATATCTGTCGTGTTTTCTTTCAGAACATCTTGTACATCTGAGTTTTACATTTCAACTTTTTTCTGTAAAATGCCTTTCTTCATGTTATATGTCCCTATTATGTTTGCTATTTATTTGATGGACTAAGAAAGTGTAAATAGCCAGTCCTATTGTGCAATTTCACTGTTTGCTGACACATTCTTTCTGTCTTTCAACCAGTTAAAGGGAGAATGTGTCTTTGTAGCCGAAGACAGTTTAGGGTTTTTTAAGAGTATCATATTACTGACATGCATGAGATAATGGCCTAGCTTGCTGAAAGACAGGACCACAGGCTAATTTAGTGCCCTTCAGGAGAAAGGTTCAGATATTTGCAACTGCAAGATTCTTGTGCTATCTCTGGGGGTGGAGATCCACTGAGCTGGCCTGCCAAACGGCTGAAGGAGGGAGTCTTGTGAAGATAAGACGGTCCTGCTTTGGCTAAACCAACAGAAGCAAACAGCTCTTACTCAGATCTTGAAGGCCACTGTGTTCAAGCTAAGACCTTTGCCTAATTAACAGCAAAAATAAAGTTCACACGCCTAAGCATGGTAATGAGCCTAACAGAGTACATGCTAAACATAGATAACTATTTTACTCAGCTCTCCACCCAAATCATGCTCAACGTCACCTAGAAGGCAGAGACAGACAGGGTTAGGAGATAAAAATCACAGAGGGAATACCTCTGTGGGGGCAGAAGACTGGATGTCTAGCAGAGGTGGTTGACAAGTTGTACTCCTCTTCCTCCACCCAAGACAGGGACGCCGCCTTGGTAAGAATCGCGCCTTCAATATACAGTATAGCTTTTACTAATATTTATTAGCACTATTACACAGACTCGTTTCTCCAACTGCATCGGATGTACACGGGAATTACTAACTGGAGCTCATTTATCTTTCTTTGTAGTTAGTGCATTTATCAACGGCAATGCTGAACCTGTTGTATCTATTGCTTTAGTAAATCTCAAAGTTTTCACTTTTACAGTGTCTCAGTGCAAGTCCATATGCAGACCTCTGAAACATGTAACTGCTGCCTCAGCACAAGCCCCTTGTCTGGTGCTCTGAGGCTGATTTCTCTGACATACTTTGCAGAACTGTGCAGTGCAAGTTTGCCTTTGGGCTCAGGCAGGCAAACGTCTTCTCTCTCACCCTTAACCCAAGGGTAAAATTGGTGTCACGGACAGGTGCCATGGATAAACTGCTGCAAAAATTTAAGTGTGCACCATCTGATGCTGGATTAACATGGGCCCAGAAATTCTGGAAAGATGAGGAGCAAGTGGTATTGCAGATAGAACAAAGTAGAAAGGACCAAAGGAATAAAGAGGGTAAAGGCAAAGGAAATGGTTGTGCAATATTGGGGGCTTTCTTCTCTCGCACACAAATGGAAATTAATGAGTCTCTTTCCATCAAAAGTATTGCTAAAGTAGAATATACCACCTTGAAATTTGAAAATGAAGCATTAAAATCTTCTCTGGCTTTTGAAGAAGAAAGCCGGGCAAAATTGGAAACGTGGGTCGATACCCTCACCACCGAAATCTACACCTTGAAGTCCGAAAATGAGGCAGTAAAAGTTTCACTGGCTTCTGAAAATGAAAGCCGGGGGAAAGTGGAGGCACGGATAGACATTCTCATGACTGAAAACCAAAATCTACATACAGAAAATAGGGACCTTAAAATTTTATTGGCCTCGGCTGAAAAGCGAGAGAGACAGTTACAGGAAAAATTAACTCTTTTGCTGAGCCAGGTACCATCCCCTGTCCCAGTTAAAGAAACCCACAAATTAATACACTGTGAAGATGCCCAAACATGGGATGGATGCATTTGGGACAATGATGGTAGTGATGTTCTGGTGGAAGATCCTGACCTTACCCCAGAACCCGTGCCTACACAGCTATTGATTCAAACCAAAATCCCAGACAAGGGGCATGGTAATGCTCACTGCACTGTGCGCTCTGTTCCATGGTCTCTGGCTGAACTAGCAAAGTTACAGGAGAACTATTCCAGGCGTCTGGAGGAGTCTGAGACAGAATATGTGTGGCGAGTTTCCCTTACGGGGGGAGACCATATTTTATTAGGTGAGGAAGAAGCCGGAGGCTATTGGGGCCCTGGAGTGTTTCTAACTACTGAACCAGGCGACCATAATTACTCATTAACTGCACGGGCTGTCAACTGGGCCGGCAGCATAAACCCACAGGACAGAGGAGATCCTCTTATTATTAAGACCTCTGGGTTCTCTGATCTTGCAGCATCTGTCCAAAAAGCCGCCTGCATACAAGCGATGTACGAGAGGAATGTGTTAAGGAGGTCTCCAATGCTAGCTCCTATTGACCCACTAAGATTAACTCCCTTTATTTGTGGCCTCCCAGACTGCCTTAAGACATACGCAGCTCATGTCCAGGACCGTATAAAAACTACCCATGCTATGAATGCCGCTGCAGCTCAGGAGCTGCCCCCACAGCAGCCGGCCTGTGTAACCACCTGGAGTGAATTATTGCAAGAATTAGTGAGTTATGGGCGCCGCATGGGTTGGATTGGACAAGCGACAGAGAAAATTACAGAACCTGCATGCCGAGTTCATCAGGTCCAGGCTATTAAGCCCAGGCCGGGTTCTAAGTCAAAATTTGACAAAGAGCGAAATGATCTTTGGCGCAAAGCCCTGGCTATGGGGGTGACACGGCAGGCACTATCTGGTGTGTCCACTGCTGATCTCCAAATAGTTGTGCAAACATTGAGCCGAGCCAGGAGAAACCAGACAGTAAGTAGGGAGTCAGACAAGGAAAAAACCCTGTGCCCGCTGCTCCGGGTGAAAACCTAATTGATTTAACAGAATACCCAACAAAAAACTTACATCCTCAGGAAGGGAAGTGAGACACCTTCCTCAACAGGTATTAGCAATACAATGGATTTCTAACAAATATCCTGAGCCCATTATTTCTATTCCAGTAGGGGCATGGAGAATTTTAACAGATACAGAATCACAGACTCACGGAATTGCCCAGCTTGGAAAAGACCTTTAAGTCCCATCATTAACCCAACACCGACAAGACCTCAACTAAACCATATCCCTAAGCATATGTCTACATGACTCTTAAATACCTCCAGGGATGGGGACTCTACCACTGCCCTGGGCAAGCCCCAATGCCTGATAACCTTTCCAGTAAAGAAATTCTTCCTAATAGCCAACCTAAACTTCCGTTGGCACAACTTGAGGCCATTTCCTCTTGTCCTAACACTTGTTACTTGGTTGAACAGATTGATCCCCACCTCTCTACAACCTCCTTTCAGGAGTTGTAAAGAGCAACGAGGTCTCCCTTGAGCCTCCTTTTCTCCAGGCTAAACAACCCCAGTTCACTCAGCTTCTCCTCATAAGACTTGTGATCTAGACCTTCTACAAACTTTGTTTCCCTTGTGTGGACACACTCGAGTGCCTCAGTGTCCTTCTTGTGGTGAGGGGCCATACAGGAGCACAACTGTTGGTAATCAGTAGTGAATGAGGACCTGAATATAAAACCTGACCACTGTAAAAAAAAAAAAATTACAGGAATCAATGGAATATAGAGATAATGTCCTGCAGCAAACACCACTTTGTGTCTCCCTGGACAGCAGAAACTAAGCAGTGCCAAAATATTGCTTGGTGCTGGCAGTACCAATATTTTAGAGTCTGATGAAGGTGAGCCTGAAACTGTAAATTTCTTACAGGTGTCTATACCTTTGCCCCAGTCCAGAGTTACTAATGCTAGGCAGTGCTCCCTGCCAGCAGCTACGCATTTGGGCATTGATGGGGTGGTCACAGACTTGGAAAAAAGAGATGTTATCACATGCATGCATTCTCCCTATAATTCTCCTGACTGGCTGGTGAAAAAGCCAAACAGACTGTGCCAGCTTACAGTTGATTAAAGGTGATTGAATGTCAATACCACACCTTTAACTGTCCCTGTGCCAAATATTGTGGAACATACACAAAAAAGATGGAATGCAATCACTCCAGGCCCTTTCCATCTTCTAGATGCAGCTCACAAGGGTACGGTGCTACCCACAGGCATTGTCCAGAAACCTGCAGTACATGGGCCAGCTGGAGCTGGATAAAATGTCTCAGACTGGGACAAGGGTACTAGATGGATAGTACTTACCTTTTAACCTAACATCTGCCGGTTGTACAGCAACCGAGCACCTTTTCTTTTTATTCACAGGTACTCTGAATGCCAGAAAATTGTTCCTGGAATCACGGACTCCCCTACACCAATTTAGAGTGTCCACAAGGACTGTTGAGTTTAATTTGTAGAGTATTTTCATGTTTGATCCTCATGCTTCAAACCTCTTATATTGTTTGGGGCCATTACTACCATAACTTGTGCGTATGTTTGTATGATGCTTTATAAAGTGCATGTTTATGCCACAATCTGAGCACACCCATATCCTTACAGGAAACATCTTGGAATGGGACATAAAACACAACAGCTTATGCTGAATGGGTAAAGGGAACTGGCAACTTTACATGACAAATGGCAGATTTTTTTCTCATACTCCATGAGCGCATTATGTCTATGGGCCCTCCTGAATGGATCTCATTTTTAGAATTTGTTCATCAAAATTATTATTTGCACCCCAACATTTGGTATGGGCTTGCTCAGATGGCTACATTTATGATTATATTTCACCTATATAGCTTGGTTTATAGTGCACATTAGGAATGCCTAGTCTGTAGCCCTATTTATTTTCCAGTAGAACTCCTTAGATCTGTGGTATTTGAGATCTAAACCCCAACATGGCAGATAAAACAATGGGCATTGTCAGCCATAGAATATCCCAATTATCACACCATGAAGAACACCACAACATGGTGATTGGCATTTTATGCAACCAACTACATGGTGCATTGAATGGGAGGGAGGCGTCAAGCCACCTGAAAACCCTGTACAGGTGGGCTACTCATATCCTAATTTTAATGCCTCCCACCTGAATAGTCCAAAACATCACAACTGGAATTATACCAAAGTGTACACATGTAAACCTGCTGACAAGGAGATTCAGAAAATGTGTCCAGTAGCACAAGCTATTAGGATAGGATGTATCTGTCACAGTTGTACCACACATCTCAACAATACTTGGTCTCATTTAACCAACAGAGACACACACAGAATCATAGAATGTGTTGGATTGGAAGGGACCTTCCAGGGTCATCTAGTCCAACCCCCCTGCAGTCAGCAGGACATCTCTAACTAGATCAGGTTGCTAAAAGCCCCATGAAACCTGGCCTTGAACGTCCCCAGGGATGGGGCCTCCACCACCTCTCTGGGCAACCTGTTCCAGTGATCCACTACCCACATAGCAAAGAACAACTTCCTAATGTCTAAAATCTAAATCTACCCTTCTCTAGTTTAAAACGATTGCCCCTCATCCTATTGCTACAAGCCCTTGTAAATAGTCCCTCCCCAGCTTTCTTTTTGGCCGCCTTCAGGTACTGGAATGTTGCGATAAGGTCTTCTCAGAGCCTTCTCTTCTCAGGGCTGAACAACCCCACCTCTCAGCCTGTCTTTGTAGGGAAGGTGTTCCAGCCCTCTGATCATTTTTGTGGCCTTCCTCTGGACCTTCTCCATCAGGTCCACGTCCTTCTCATGTTGAGGGTTCCAGTGCTGAAGACAGTGCTCCAGGTGAGGTCTGACCAGAGCAGAGCAGAGGGGCAGAATCACCTATCTCGATGTGCTGGCCACGCTTCCTTTGATGCAGCCCTGGGTGTGATTGGCCTTCTGAGCTGCAAGCGAGAATTGTTGGCTCATGTCCAGCTTTTCATCCACCAGTACCCCCACATCCTTTTCCACAGGGCTGCTCTCTATCAAATCATCCCCCAGCCTGTATTGATAGAGAGGATTGTCCCGACCCAGGTGCAGGACTTTGCACTTCGCCTTGTTGAACCTCATGAGGTTCACCTGGACCCACTTCTCAAGCTTGTCTAGGTTCCTCTGGATGGCATCCTGTCCTTCTGGCATGTCAACTGCTCACCTTGCTGTAATCTGTGAATTTGCTCAGGGTGCACTCAAATCCCACTGTCTATATCATTGATGAAGATATTAAACAGCACTGGTCCCAGTACGGACCCCTGAGGGACACCAGTTGTCACCCATCTCCATTTGACCTCTGGATGCGACCATCCGGCCAATTCATTATCCGTTGAACAGTCAACCAATCACACGGTGTGATGCAATTTGTTCTGAGGTTAATATACCCTCTATGGGACACTGTGGGTTAGTAGTGATAGCACCTGGACCACTGATCTTCTGGTAAGATGTCAACAATGTCAACATATGCTGAGACTATTGACTCTTTGTTCTCCTTGGAGGAAACAACCTCTTTTCTCTGCCTTGTACGGATGAATGAAAAGAGAAGCAGAGGACCCATGGCAACACCCAACAACCTGAACTGTGGTAGGATTGTTAGTAGAATCAATATTTACCCCACAAGCAACAGCCTTTCAAAATTGGCTTACATTATAGGTTTTTCATTAACTGGCTGATTACACAGTTTGCTGCAATCTGTATTGATAATTGTCGCTGTGCTTATTATGTTTTGTGCCTTGTTATCTCGTCGTAAATCTATGGTAAGCTGTATATTGATCCATCAGGTGCATATAACATCAGATTGGACAGAAATGGAAACATGTCTGGGTAAGGAGAAAGAGAAGCACACTACAAGGGATACCCCCAACACTGATTTTATAAAAGCATGACTTGGGATTACATGTTGAGTGACTATAGTCATGAGGTGGATGATGTGGGACAATGGCCTAGCTTGCCGAAAGACAGGACCACAGGCTAATTTAGTGCCCTTCAGGAGAAAGGTTCAGATGTTTGCAACTACGAGATTCTTGTGCTATCTCTGGGGGTGGAGATCCACTGAGCTGGCCTGCCAAACGGCTGAAGGAGGGAGTCTTGTGAAGATAAGACGGTCCTGCTTTGGCTAAACCAACAGAAGCAAACAGCTCTTACTCAGATCTTGAAGGCCACTGTGTTCAAGCTAAGACCTTTGCCTAATTAACAGCAAAAATAAAGTTCACACGCCTAAGCATGGTAATGAGCCTAACAGAGTACATGCTAAACATAGATAACTATTTTACTCAGCTCTCCACCCAAATCATGCTCAACGTCACCTAGAAGGCAGAGACAGACAGGGTTAGGAGATAAAAATCACAGAGGGAATACCTCTGTGGGGGCAGAAGACTGGATGTCTAGCAGAGGTGGTTGACAAGTTGTACTCCTCTTCCTCCACCCAAGACAGGGACGCCGCCTTGGTAAGAATCGCGCCTTCAATATACAGTATAGCTTTTACTAATATTTATTAGCACTATTACACAGACTCGTTTCTCCAACTGCATCGGATGTACACGGGAATTACTAACTGGAGCTCATTTATCTTTCTTTGTAGTTAGTGCATTTATCAACGGCAATGCTGAACCTGTTGTATCTATTGCTTTAGTAAATCTCAAAGTTTTCACTTTTACAGTGTCTCAGTGCAAGTCCATATGCAGACCTCTGAAACATGTAACTGCTGCCTCAGCACAAGCCCCTTGTCTGGTGCTCTGAGGCTGATTTCTCTGACATACTTTGCAGAACTGTGCAGTGCAAGTTTGCCTTTGGGCTCAGGCAGGCAAACGTCTTCTCTCTCACCCTTAACACGACCACATGTTCGCTGACTCATTCAGAGCTGTAAAAAATACCAAAAGCAGGGTGTCCCTTCACAGAAGCCTTGCTGATTTCTTTCCACTTATGTGCCTTTGAATTCTATGTTTGCTTTTCTGTGGTTTGCAATTTTTTCCAAATTGAAAATAAAATTTCTTGGTCTATAAGTGGCCAGCTCTCCTCTGCAGCCCTCTTAAAAACTGCATCTACTACCTTCTGTTCCTCTGGTACCAGTCTGATGTGAGCAATAAGTTACGCTCCACAGTAACTAGTCAGGCAATTTCATATCTGAGCTTCTTTAAAATCACTGAGTGAACATCATCTGGTCCTGCTGATATATCACTGTTCATTCTATTGACTTCTGGCTCCTCAGTTGGGACCATTTCTCCAATTCACCACCTGCAGATAACAGTTCTAGCGTGGAAACTCTCCCAAGCCCTTCCACAGTAAGCACTGCCACGGGTAATGGATATGCATTTCCTGTACCAAAGTTACATTCTCTGACTGCTTCTCTTCTGCATCTATCATCTGCAGACCCTGCAGTCTCTGTGGCAGGTTTCCTTTCCTGATGTGTTTTATTATTCACTTCTAATACATCTGGCCTAGTGTTACTGAACTTTTTTTTTTTTTGTCTTCCTTACGAGTTTTTATTTAACTTTTCTGTGTTCTTTTCAGTATTTCTAATTTGGATGGATTTTCTGTGCTTTGAACAGTAGTATTTTATTTATAATTGCTTCCTGTGCTTTGCTGATTCTTCTTCTGGCCTCTCCATCCCCATAAAGATGTTTCTCTCATGCACATTGTGGTCACTATCACACCATCATTTTTCAAAGGTAACACTTGATTCTGATCCTGTGTGCTGTTAACAGCTGCACAGCCTCTGCTCCTGTGATGTCTGACTGCCCAAGAAACAAAAAGTTATGTTGGTGAAAAACATAGCATGAATTAGAGCCCAGTCTGACATTTCCTCACTTTGTGGAGGTGTGTGTCACAGGTTTTCTGTGACCACTGTGTGCTTTCTGCCTTACAGCCTCCCTGGTGTCCTGTGGCGTGTCATATTGTGGTTGGCAGTTTGGTCCTAACTGCATTTTTCCTACTTTTGGAAAGTCATGCTAGAGGGATAACGATTTTTTTAACCATTAGTTTATTTTTCTAAAGCCTTCTTTAATATATACTGCACCTTCCTTATTGATACTGTCGTCTTTGTCTTTCTGATACTTGCATTATCACTGTGTCCTACTGGCTGTCTCCCAGTCACCACTTCTCTTATAAGCCAATTGTTATTAAAAACCAGGTGTTGCAGTCTACCAACTTCATTTTGTAATTAGTAGTTTTTCCAGGAACAACAACAAGAAGAAGTTATTTTAATTTTGAATTTGGTCTAATCCTGGCTAATTAGGACTTTATTGTTGAAATTGCTGTTTGTTGTGTTTCCCATCTGAATTTTGTTGACTACATCCTGTTCTTTACCAGAGGACACAGTATAATACAATTTTACATCTAGAAGATGAGCACTATGGCTTTGGGGCTGGCTGTTTATGCAGACAAGCTTTCCTCAAGCCTGTAAGGGAGTTTTCAGTACTTTCAGTGTTCAGGTGAGTAAAGCCTCAGCAGGGAAGGAGCCAAAATTCACAACCAAGACTGCAAAGGGAGCCTGATTCTAGTACAACAGGTAGGAGTTCCTACTTATTCTCACAGGAGACTTTATTTAGTCTCACTGTGACATGGAATTGACTGTATCTTATTGAATAGTTTCCATTTAATTGTTTTGCTGATAACACAAGTGAGAGTGCAGCTGGAGTACCCAGAAGGATAGTTAAGTAAGGAAGTATCCTAGGCTGAAAAACACCAAAGGCTTAGTGGTTTTGATGCTTATTAGCTTCTGAGTTCACTTATTTTTAAACCATTAAAAAAGAGTTCAAAACAACTGGACTAGACATGAAGTTCTACTGGGACTGTAAAAATGAACTTATTGAGAAAAATATATTAAACTCACTTAATTGTTACTACTTATTTTGTTCATAGCCCAATAAGTTTTAGAATCTAACAATTCAAAAGTATAGTTTAAAAAGCAGCTATGGATTTAAGGTGTGAAGCTTAGTGTTTCCAAATTGTATGTTCATTAAAGTGTTAGTTAATATAGCTTCATAAATATAATATGTAAGACTTATAGTGAAATTCTTCTGTTCAAAGCTGGATTTAAGTGAAAGATCTAAAACTACCTCTGACATATCTCTTCCAAGTGATGCTGAAACAGACCTTTGCAAAGGGCAGATCAGAACCAGGGAAACACAAAGGGGCTAACCCTTGTCTGATATAACCAAGCCTAACTCCACTGAGGTCCATTGGGGAAATGGCTCGCAGCATGCAGGAGCAGATCTTTCCTAACCAAGTTGAAAAGCTCAGGTTAATCCTACTGAAACTGGCAGTCACCAATGAAACTGCACTGCCGGGTGTTTAAAAAATAATGTCCCTGCTTTCAGATATGCCAACAAATGTCTTTGGACAAGAAGCTGAACAGCTAAGTGGTTGAATACTGCAGAGAAAAGAGGTACATGCAAAATCCATTCTAGATTATGTCTTGCTTAGAGTGTTCCATAGCTTTGATTAAGGAATTTGGGTCACTCCTGCTAGATGTTTTGGAGGATGCATCTAGGCTGTCACAGTAAGTGCAAGACTGAAGTGGCACCAAGTGCATGCAGATTCCTATGAGCACAAGGTATCATCTCCAGAAGCCCTTCTCCCAAGGCACATCTCTGCAAGAGATCAAGTCCCTTCTAAGAAACTATTAGATACCTGGGTCACTGTGAATATCCTGACCCATTAGCTAGATCTTCAGGTCACCTGAGCCACACTCATTCCAGGTCTTCATACACATGGGCAGGGGCAGCAGCACAGAGCAGCCATGAGCAGGGCATGACATTGTCATGGTAGGTATTGTATCACTGTGGCCACGAGGCCAAGAGATAAAAGCCCCCTCCTGCCACCCATGATGGGAGAGGTGAAACATGAGGAAAACAGTCATGTGGAAGAGAGCTCTGGCTGCTCTTCTGGGTACAAAAAGAGGCATATATGCAAAGCCAATAGATCAAGGCACTTCCATGCACCATATAAAAGCACTTCTGGCCCCTGCTATACAAGCTGTAGAATAATGAAACACAGATCTACATTTAGCTAACAACTGCTGCCAAGACCAAATTACTACTCATCTCCCTCATCCACCCACTACAGCAAAGAACTGACAAGTACAAGTGCAGTACAGAACACACGCCACCACAAACTGACCATCCCCATTCATTTTGCATGAATCTATGCTTGTTTACACTCCTTCGCAGATCAGCCCAGTGTGAGTAGACATTAGCATCAGCTGATAATCATAACGGAGCCTGCTTGAATATGCTGTCATCTCTCTTTAGAAGCTGACAGCTGAACTGTTAAGCTAAGAGGTCAGAGTTGATTGGCTTTGAGCACCAGCTGTATACAGCCCTGGGAAATACGCCAAAGGCTTTTCCAGCACAGACCTGCGAGATGTTAATCTGTGGGTAAACCCCTACGCACAAGGAAGGGGCAAACCAGATCAGCTGTATAGGTGAAGAACAATTTAGGAGCCTCTGCAATGGCTTCCCAAGGTGTCAGCTGCTGTCAGTCTTCTTGATCCCTTCTAGCTCACTACACCACCAAAATATAGATAATTATTGTCCAGAGTTCTTCTTGAATTGCAAGGACGTCTATCACCTTTGGGACAGTTCCAAATGCAGTTGTATAAATAGAACCATGCTGGACTTGTTATGTAGCAAGGAAGTTATTTATGCTTCACATTTTCTTGGTTTGATCCAGAGAAAACTTATATGTGTACACAGGAGTGTTGTCTTGATAAGGCTGAAAACCTTGGGGTTTGCCTTTCCTTCTTCTTCTGTTATCTGCTGAGCACACATACACAGAATTTACACAGTGTGCATTTTTTTTCCACAGAAAATGGAATTCTGAGGGAATTTTTGTGAACTAAAACATGTCAGCAAGAAATGGTTTGTAATCAATCCACTTTAAAATGCAGCACATGTGGCTTCTTAGTGTCAATCTTTTTTTTTCCATTCTCATCTCTCTCTCATTGCATGGCAGTTTTCTACCCTGTGATTTGGAGGTGACACACCATGAGAGTGCTTGATTATGTCACACAGGATAGAGAACCTGCCTGATCTGGAGCCTGGGCAATAAGGGAGAAAGGGGGCACAAGCCATACAGTCTGCAGCAGCCATGACATCATTCAAAAGCAAAATGGACACAGATGGTTTCCAAACATGGTTTTTGCCTTCGACAAATTTTATTTTTCCTCAATAAAAACAATTTTCTTGAAAAAAAAAACCCAAACCACTTTCAGCTGAAATAACTTTTGATTAATAAAAGCATTTTGGTAAATCCCACTGAATGATTTTCTGATGTTTAGCCAACGTTTCAAATCTTGGCGCCTAAAATTTGGTTTCTAGGTTGGCATCCAGGCACATAAAGTAGTGGTCTGATTTTCCCCAAAGCACGTTGAACATCTTGTGTTTCTCGTTTCAGTCGAGTGAAGTGCTGTGTGCTTAGCAATTCCAAAGTACCAGGCCTAGGGCCAAACTTCTGAAGTCTGAACATCTAAAATTAGGTAGCTACAGTCTGATACAAAGCCCAGTAAGATGAATGGAAAGGCCACTGCTGAACTTCTAGTTCTGGGTGAGGTTAATTCATTAATAGTTAGATACCAGAATGAAAATGGCCTTGTTGGGTCAGGTCAAAGTCATGAACAACCACTGTTTTTCTTGTCATTGGCAGTTTTTGAGTACTACAAAGAATACCTTTAACATAGTAGGTGGGATGGGAGAGGAAACAGGATAAGTATAGTGTCACCTTGGCAATCCTCTCCATGAGCAGATATTGTGCTGCCTTCATGTCCTGTGCACGCTATATCTAGAACTTATAACAGGTCAAAGGTTGATATACATACATACAGAACCAAAAAAGGTTGCAGATATAAAAGTGAGCTTGGATAATAAATACCTTTCATGGTACATCATTCATAATGTGTTAGGGCCCACAAAGAAGGGATAGATGTCTGCAGATTAAAACAGGCATGAATTAACTAAAGTGACGTAAAGTATGTAAATGTATATATGGAAAGATGTAAAGATACAGAACTGAAAGTAGTGGCTGATACACCAGAGTTGTCCTGCTCAACAGGAGAAATGAGCCAGTGGGAACTTCATGAAGTTCAACAGAGGGGAAAACAGCTCTGCAGAGGACCTGGGGCTTATTGTGGATACCAAGCTGACCATGAGCCAGCAATAGGCCCTTGCAGCAGAAGCTGCTGTTCTCCATCTCCCTTACACTACAAAGAGCTGGAAAACACTGGTAACATACATGACCAGAGATCCACCTTTCCTCTAGGGATTCTTTGGCAAGCAGAAAAACAATGGAGAGAGCTTGAGACTCAAAGGGTCACACCAAGCATGTATGTTGATGTCCCTCAAACAGGGAAATGTTGCCCATATTTGTGTATTTGGCTGGTGCTCTTTGACACTAGTATGCCTGTGCAGCTGCACAGTGCTGGATCTTCACAGCATCTCGCACTAACAGTTGAATTGTCTTTTTCTTCAGTTTAAGGCAAACAACTCAGGCAAAAAACTTACCTCATTCAAAATCTGCTTAAAAATTATAAAAACCTGAGAAGATAATCACTTTGGGATTCTCACTTCTAGCATCTTGCTTGGGGTGCATTACCTTAATCGTATTATCAAAATTAGATGCATATCTACTCCCCAAAACACTGATGGCTGAAAGTTGTAGGTGGCCCAAAGTCCTGAGAACATTTTTTCTTCCAATCTGAAAATTACTAGGATCATCTTGAGCTGTTATTGAACCACTTCTGCTTCAGACTGTGAAGCCCACACCTCTATTTTTTTTCCATTGCTAGCCTGAGATGAGCCCAAACACGTCAATTTGCTCATGACATTGGTCTCCCTGGGCAGTGGCCATGTGGTCTGAGCCTGGCAGAAAAGCCTCAGCCTTGCCAGGCGGATGGGGCACACAGCAGTGAGGCTCCCTGTGAAAGCCATGATGCATGAGAGACTCCGAAAATCTTTTTATTAGCCACAGGGAAGGTCTGATAATGCTGGTTGAAGACACTGTGTTCAGCTGGGGTAGGGAGTCACAGCCAGTGAAAGATGAGAATCTTTCATACCAAATTATCAGGTATTCAGTGTATTTAAAAATAGATTTTTCCACGTCCTTCTCCAGCCACTGCTGTGTGTCTCAGCCAAGCTTATGAACACAAACCGACCTTTAAAAATACTGAAAATACAGCAGCATCTGGTGCAAGGTGGGCTGCAGAGAAAGTCCGCGTCCACTGCTGGCAAAAGTTCATTTCAATGTCTTGTTTTTCTCACAAAAAAAATTACCAACCCTGGAAATGCTGGAAGGAGGTTTGTTCAGTCAGAGTCAAGAGTAAGCAAGAGGCAATTTTTATCATTACATTGGAGTGGGCATTTCTTGACTGGGAGGATGAGGGGCACCAGCTGGAGCAGGGCTGGCTGCAACCTGGATGGACAGCACAGCTGACATAGGGCAACAGGTCATTTACTAGCAATCTTTAAGTTACACACACACTTAACAAGTGGTGCTACTACATATGCTCTCTTGCCTTAAAGCCCAGGCCTGAGTCCCTGCGGTCATAGCCAGCAGCACTCTGCCAAACCACACCAGGGACCTGCCTTGGTTAACTCAGCACAGCTCCACAATGTTGCCCACTGCTTGTAGGGTCCTGGAGGGGAGGGAGACCTGGACCAGCAGAATGGCGCACATCTAACTGCCTTCGTACAGAAAGCTGTATTTTGTAGAAGATACTGGTTCTCTAAAGCCATTAAAATAAGAGACGGGGAATGCCTAGGAGGAGTTTAATGACCGATTTCACAAAGCCAGGGACTGTGGGCTCTTCAAGCTGGCTCAAGATTTTTTAGCAGGTGATGACAGCATCACAGCAACCCAGACACACTCACACCTTGTCCCGCCGAGGCTAAGCATGGTCATGCCATGGTGCTTGGCGTGCCACAGTGGACCCTGAGGGACTCCCACCCTGGGCAAGGCTTGCAGCAGGGCTGGGGAGCCAGCAGGTGCCTATGCCTGCAACTGACCCAGGCTCGTCCCTCCAGGCACTGCTTCAAACATGTTTTGGCCAAAAATAGGACCCTGGGAATCTCTACCTGAAATCCAGCTTCAGAAAATGTGATTATTGACAATGGTGCAGCGGGACACGGGTTCTTCATAAAGCCCACGTCCACAGGCACCAATGGTATAAGTCACTCTGGACAGAAAAGTGACCTGAACAGCTCAGTCATGTGGCTACATATCTGTTAAGCTGCAGGATTTCCACTCTACAACAATCTTGTTTTTTAAAGACAAATAAAAATGCAGGTGAGAGGAACAAACAAATGACCAGGCTCGCATGGCACACTGTAGCATGGTCATCGGCAGGTCTCTCAGTCAGTCTGGGAGAGGGATAAGGCATGCTACAAAAAATGGTTTTACATGTTCTTTATTTAAGTGAAACGAGCAAGTGAAAGCAGAGGTTTCACATTCCTTTCTGCTAAGCGAGTTTGTGCCCCTTATGCGGGTTAATACAGACGGTTACACTGCACATGTTACACCCTTGATAACCTAACACCAACGCCAAACAAGCCAGCATGGCAGGCAGCTGGCTACAGCGTTCACCATAATTACCGGAGGAGACAGGCACGCTGAACAGTTCCTAAGGATCTTGCATTTTACAGCTGGATCATTGCAGAATAAAATAATTACACCATCATAGACCCATCACAAACTTTAGGACATGCAACAGATGTGAGAGAGTAAAAAAAGATTCACGACACTCTCAACTGACTGAAAGCTAATCACAGCGGTGTGCTGTGGGTGTTACTTATGTCTGCGGAGACACACATTTAAATCACTTCCCAGAGTTTCTAACTGTCTTTTAGTCCTGATAAGACTTCACAAGGAGCCACATGAGCAATACAGTAATCAGGACAATCATGAAGTTGAGAAAAAGTTCTTGCGTGGATCGCTCCATTTCTCAGGAGTTATCAGGGGAGAGCGGAGGTCAGTGGGTAAAGCAAAAGGAAAACTTCAGCGACTTGTCTAGGAGTGTCCTTGAGCTCAACCTTCAGGTCACGGGCTCTTTTAAGGAAAAAGAAAAATAGGTGAAGAACAGATGCATGAAGGTGGCAGGTTCAGCAATGCTATATTTATTGGTGTAAATAAATGTTGTTTCAGTGGCTAGAAGTTAGTAAGCACTGGGAATGCTAAAAAGTAAAAGCTATCTCTGGCAGCTTATCACCTTCTTTGATTTCCATCATTTGACAGGGATCATACTCAGTGTCACCCCAAAATACACCATGCAGGGGTGACAGTCTGTGGAAATTAGCGCTGCTTTGTACAAGCATTTTCAATGACCAAGTCCCATTTATTCCTTTCAACAGATATACATTGCAAATAAACTACTGTTCAGAGTTCTTTAAAACCCTATATTTGTTTGCATATTTTTGTTTTTTAAAGAAATCAGATGCACACTATTATTTTATTAAAAAAAGACTAACAAATCTGAATTATTATGTTACCTCTAAAAGTATAAGGAAAACCTGAGGTTAGACTTCTTCATTTCTGAAGAACTCCACAAATTTTTTGAGTTAATCCTATGGATGAAAGAGTATTTTCTCAAGAAACTTCTGACTTTCCTGCACTTTCAAGCTGCTATAGATCTCTTAATTCAGAAAGCCCATTCAAGTGGTATTTGAGAACTTTTCTGTTGGTTATTGTATTTATTTATCATGGAAAATTTTGATTTTTCTATGTTTTTGGAGTTCATGCAGAGAAATGAGAATAATTTATCATGAATATCATGCACTAATCCCATCTGTATGACATGTAAATAAAAGAAAAATAAAAAACTTTTTTAAAATGAGGCATAAACTCTAGACAACTAATTTCAACACACAACCAAAATCTCAGCAGAGAAGCCAGGTCAGGCTATAACATCTATGGTGCAAACAAGAGAAACCCTGGGAGCATACAGCTGAAATAGAAACTGCTTTAGTTTGCAGATTAAATATTAAAAGCCTAGTGCATGCAGTTAACAAATTCCTACATTCCCAAGTTGTTTTGCCAGCCTCCTATGTCCTTGGACATGAGAAAATCTGACCTAATAAGTAAGCCAAGATTTTTACCTTGAGGAGGTAAATGGAGCCCAGTGGTTCTGCCTCTTTGGATCACTGCAGATATTATTTCTCTCCAAGCTTCTGCCTATCTCCCACTCGGTCTGGATGCCCTGTCCCTGTGTGGGAACTAAAGTAGGCTGAGGGAGGAGAGCAACAAGTGCATTGGCAACTCAGGTGCTGACATCACCCCCAAAATATTTTAAAAGGGCTAAGCTAGGCTGCAGGATTTGGTTAAAGGCTGTTTATGCAGTGGGCTCTGTGGGCTGATTCGCTTCTCTTAGTTCTGACACAGTGCTGTGCTAAGAGCAGAGCTGTGCGCAGCCCTTGGGAGTCAATGGGATTTGACAGAGAATTTCATTTGGCCCATTGGTGTCTACCTCAATGTGGGGAAAAGGAAAGAAAGAGCCACTTGCAGAAATCTTTGTGAAGAATTCAGGATCTCTCAAGATAATTTCCAGGGAGACCTGTCTATATTATTTACCTTCTTAAATACAGTATAGCTGTTGCTGTCCTATATACCTATAGTCCCCAGAGCTTCTCAAATTAATATGCATTTAAAAGAACGTGAATAGGAATGTTTTGCATTTGAGAACACTCTACTGAAATCCAGGATCATTTGCTGGGTAGAAAAAATTGGGACTAGGCTGCAAAGCACAATCCATTGCTTTACAGAGCCACCAACTCACCTGCTTGCTCTTCCCTCATCAATTTTCAGTGCTGATGTTAATGCTCTATCTGCCTGAGCATACAAAGAAATATTTCTGCCACCCTGGAGCATTTCTTCCCAGAAAGCATGCTGCTCTGTGGCCTAAATAGCTGTAATCCCCACCTCACTTTATCTTTGCCCAAGGTACTGCTAGAACTAATTATATATATATATATAGACAAAAAGAAATGGCTGTTTCCTTTAAGTCAATGGAGCTGAAAGACTGTCTCAGCAGAGCAGGCTGGACTGAACCAGGAGCAGACTGTGCCAGCCTTGTGCTGCCATGGGTTTCCCCTTGCTCGGAGCCTTTGCTTCAGATGAATGATACGAGAATTTCCACTGAAGTCAGAGGGGCTGCTTCTGCAATGTTGTGCTGCCAAATGAACATGAGGATCCTGATCAGGTTTAAGTGTGTAAGGCAATCCACAGCGCTGGCGTTATTCTCACTGCCAAACACCACATGATATATAGCATGCAGATTGTTTACTGATTCTGATGCCTTTTGTATATTTATATTCAGGCATGCTGGGAGGTACTGCTGCCTGGAGTATCCAAGCTTGCTGTGACAGTCCCCCTCCATTAGCTCCTGGGGTTGTCCCTTTGCTCCAGCACTGGCACTCACATCACGGTGTGATGCCCCCGGTGAGGGAGACTGGCTGGCTGGAAACCAACTCAACAAGAAACACAACAAAACAAATAGCTGTGGGTAACCAGGGGGTGGAGGGGAAGGTTGCAGAGTTTTGCTGGACGATGTCCCTAAATGGTCTTCCCACAAAATCACTGGAGGTAGGAGGGGGACCAGAACTGTAGAAATCTTCCCTTTCATTGGCTTGACTACCTTGCCTCCGTCCTCCTAGACATCCAGGCAGCACGTTCACAAAAGCCAACATGGTTGTGAGAGTCCTGTGCTGAAATATACAGAAGAAAGAGCAAAGGTTTAACCCATGCCTCATTCAGGAGTCAGACGCCTAAGTGAGCTTGCAGGATCCTACTGTGATTCATGCACTGCTGGCCTGTGCCACCAAAGCTTATTCTCTCAAGGAAAACTTGGGCAAACCTGTCCCACACTTACAGAGGATTTGGGAAATCCAGAGTCAAAAGGATCCACCTCAGCCAGAGCGAAGCAAGGTGTGTGTCTGACATGAACCTGCCCTGGGCTATTCCCTTCCCTCACGTGTTCTGAAGCAGAAATCTCTGGATTTCTCATGAAATAACTATTCCACTCCACCTTGAATCACAAATATCCACCAGGAAACATTTGAATGCCTTTGCTCCTAATTATTAAATGTTGTACATCTGTGCCCAAATACTCCCTTTAGGCTATGCATCTTGGATATCTTGGAGTTTATTTTACTCTCTGACGACAGAAAACTCAGAAAGTGTCTTTCTTTAACTGGAACCCTTCAGCTCTGACCACCAGGCCTGTATCTGCACTTCCACACTGATAGAGAGCCCCTTCCTAGCCTGTCCCAGCTCAGCTCCTTCTTCTTGGAGCTAGAAATCTTCCCTTTCCCATAGCAGGGAAAAAGTGCTATAAGTGTCATTAACCATCACACACAATAAATGTCCTAACTCCTCTTTACAGGCACAGATGTTTCCCTCCTTTTTTGCGCTAAGGAGCTTTCAGGAGACCACAGAAGAACAGGGTCACAAGAATTCATTGGTGGACCAAAACAAACGTTCATCTAATCCAGCATGCTGACTGGTAGGGAGATCTGGGGAAAGCGTATACAAGCACAGTGAATGTAACATCAGACATCTTTGCTTGGATAGCCTAAAACTCCTGGAATTCAGCCTATTGGGACTTTTAGGTTGGGACTACAACCAGGGTTGGGTTTATGGCTCCCTCTTGCTCGTACTGTCAGGGTGCCTCTTCAAGACAAGGGTCTGTTCCTGCAGCTGTGATGTCTCATTCTGGGAATAGTTCTAGACCAGAAAATTTGTTCCTGGCTGAACTTCTCCACACAACATCCTACATACTTTCAGAATTACAAAAATGAAATAACAAATTCAAATATTCCATACAGCAGAGCAAGTAGCTTTCTTCAACCTATCAGCAATTTGAAGGCAGTTTATTTGCTGAAACCACCTAGCTAAGAAACACCTTTTGATTGATGGAGATAGACTCTAGTAACTTTAAAATAGCTAAATTACGTTATATTTACTTTTGATGTCATCTGACAGAATGTTCCTATATATTTTTACAAATATTTATATATACATACACACACAAAGACTTGTGAAGAAACACACAAAACAAAACAAGGGCTTAGCACTCAACAGGAGTCCAATAAACATTCCTGAGCTGTGGAATGTGCCTGGACATTAGCTGTAAATCCAACCAGTGTCTGGACTTCAATACACCATAGATTAGAGGCTGCAGTTGCCAGAGGCTGAAACTTCTGACTTGCCCCAAAAAAGCGTACTACTGCTGTTTATGAACAAAAAGCCCAAAGACGTTAAAGGCTATATCTTTAAAAGGATGGCTTATTTTACCAGTTGATTTAACACTGATTAGAAAAGCAGAAAGAAGAGAAAGAGTATTAACCAAATGATTTTACTTTAAATGCTAACCCAGAGGTTTAGACACCATGCTGAATACTTTTCTCATTGGCACTTTTGTTTTTTGTTCTTTTTCTGACAGATCTGGATGTTCTCAGCTTTCACATGGCCCATGCCAAAGCTCCTACTTCATGCCTTGCATACTCAAACTTAAGGCTCTAGTCTATATTTAAAGTTGCTGTGACTATCTCAAGTTCTTCCCAGCCTACTAATAAAGTAGCACATAATCTTTCAAAGCAATTCTTACATAATTAGAGCAGATGATTGTGTTCATTTTTGCTCTCATCACTACCTTTCTCACTAAGTACAGTATATATATATATTTTTAACTGCTAATAATTAGTTCATTTTTAAATTGGCACTTACTTTCTAGTGTAATCACAAGTATCTTCTTAGAAGACCCACTTGAAGCACTGGTGTCTTATCTGTATGAATCCAAGATTGTAGCAACGTACTGTACTTGTACTCACAGTATGTATTTCATTCAGAACTATCATATCTGTCTATGGGAACAGATGACAAGCATCACTTAAGAGTGCTCAACGGATCTTAAATCTGATGATTTACAAGGCTTCTAAACAGACACCATTCCCCTATGAAAAGCTGAAGATGTACAAAGGAGCCTGAATATTGCCAGATCTTGTTTTTAGGCTCCTGTATCAGAATCCTACCTGCCAGGAAGGTGTGAGATCCATAGCTCTTGATATGATGGCTCTGCGACTACAGCACAGATCGTCCTGCAGAACCAGCCAGCATAGGCTCCCATGAAACATTTAGTGCAGGAAAACCAGGCACTTAATACATGTCAGCCATCTGACTGTTGTAGAAGCCTGCTGTAGGGTCAACCTCTCTAAACTCCACAGATCACACTGACTACTTCCAAAAAGAGTTTTGGGTGGATAGGAAGGCTGAACTTGGCCAGATGGAAGAGGTCTATATTTTTAGCAGATGAACCTACCTGATCTCCCAAGAAGAGGATTCACACTATGTGATGCCACAGGGTGAGCAGGCAATTACTTGAGTTAGCTGAAAGAGGATACTGTAGGTCAAAGCAAGTCTTCAATATTGTCATCATTTGAGAGCCAGGTACCTTTCTTGGGTAGAGACACCACCTGGTGCCTATCTGATATCTGGTACCTGGTACACGGTACACATCTACCTGGTACCACATTAGGTACTTTTCTGCAGAGAGACACCATAGGCTACTTAGACACAGGTGGTTTTAGCTTCGTCTCCAAGTTAAGGCTTTTAGCCTTTCATTTGGAAAGCTAAATGAGTTGGCACTGTTGAGTTCCTTCCTCAATGCAAGGAATAGCACTCTTCATCCTGAAAAATCAAGACACCTCCAGTGTACCTGCCCAGCGATGCCATGTATTATTCCTATGTAAAACTGCCTGTCAGCAGATCAGGAGAGCCTGACAGACAGTTTGTATGACATTTACATTAACATCAGTATATCCTTTGGGGCTTACTGAAGTGTAAAACAAAACAAGGTCCCAAAATTAGCAGGAATATCAGATCAGCAGAAGTAAAGGAGAAATCATTAGATATTGAGAGCACCTAGTCACAGAAGTAGTTACTAATTGCATTTGCATGCATCTCACCATCTACAGCAAACTAAATGCTTTGAACAAAACTTTAAATGCCAGTGGCATCATTCCTTCAAACCAGAACAAACTGTACCTCCAATTCCCCAGCAGGAGGATCACTGGGATAAACACACAGGGGATGTGAAGATCTGGGTTCGGTTCTGTTCTCCCTTGGGACAGACAGAAAAAGGACTGCACAGCAATGGAGGCACAAGTTGGAGAGATAACTGCATGCCAGTGCTGGTCTTTCAGGTCTTAGGGAGCTTCAGTGGTAAAAAATGTAAGCACTTGTGGATAGTGACCCCAGGATGAAATGTCAGCACTGTGAAGATCTTAAGGACATATATTCTGAGTGTGGAGAACAGAAGTAGAACGTCTTGCCTCATATTGTTCATGTTTGCTGTTCGCCAATCTCAGCCTTCTAGAAACCACTGAAAATATTGGTGAATAAGACTTCCAAATGTTAACAGTCACAGCATTCTCTCTTACAATCTTTCATTCATGTTTAGCTTTGCTTCACACTAGCTTGCTAGCAAGGCCAATCCTCCAAAGGAATAAATAAGGTGGCAGGCAGGGAATCACCATTATTTTTCAATATCTGACAGGTAGGAATAATCTCTTCCAATATCAGTATCACACTACAGTCAGTAGAGAGAAAGAGTCCTCCAACTGGCAATGTATTTGACATAAAATAGATATTTACAGTCTGTTTATCTCTGGAAGATAATTAGGTTTTTTATCTCCACAGTTATGCAAGATAAGTATGACAAGAAAAGTCCAGAATAACAGAGAAAAATGTTTCAGAGACAATAATCAAAGTATTGGCCACAAGTCACAGGAACATTTACAGTTGTTGCCAGGCCATAGTCCCTTGTTCTCTGTCAGAATTAATTTATTTTTAGATTTGTTCTTATCATATTTTCATTAGGCTTATTTTATTGTTTTGAGGCTTAGTTTTATTAATTTTAGTGTTCTTTTCACAATAATCCTAGAGTCAGAAGATACTTCTCTTATTTCTAGACATTTTTAACTGGACAAAAGCCATGGTCCTATGAGCCAAACTACAAATTTGCACAGTAATATGGTCAGACCAGTAAAAGATCACTTGCTGCCCTGAACACAATGGGGAAAGAAGGCAACTTGAAATTAGTTCTACAGCACCACAAATGAGAGGTAAGACAAGGAGAATAAGGAGAGAGACCTCAGTTTTAGTCTTTTATGGCTGACAGTCTCCAAACTACCTTAAATGTCAGGTCAAGAGAAAAGAAAACATCAATTCACCTCCAAAGCAGTGGCCCAGTCACTATCAAGACAGTGAATAGTCATTAGGAGATTAAATATCAGAGGTGAAATAATGCAGAAATGCAGTTAAAAGTTAGCCAAAATGGATGTACTTTGCATATCATGTCATATGCATTCCCACTTGTTCTGAGTAGAGCTGAATTCTGGGATATAGGCTTTGTTATTCACTAAACTTTAAGGAAACGTATTAAAAGGCAGCTTCTCCCAGTGATGCCTAACATCAGATCTTGCAGTTAATGAGTTTCTCCTGGGAGATAACTAAAAGCTAGTAGGGGATTCACAGCTATCCACAGGGATATGCTCTCACCGGCCGCCCTTGTCCAGCTAGTATTGGTAGAAGCTATGGAGAGGCTTTTGAGATTAACCATTTTAAAGCTAATTTCAGCAGTCAGGGTCAAGGTCACAGAAATGCAGATTACTGTGGCCACACTCTTCCACACTGTTAGGGCTCAAAGTGTGCTGCTGGATGGAGCTGCAGTTTGGACAGACAGAGTGGGCAGCTGCATGATAAATCCCTGCGACTACACAGGCCCCTGCACCAGCAACATCTTCAGGAGCAGAGCAGTCACAACCTTTGCCACATCAGTAGAAGTTCCTTCTTGCAATGGATGCCTTTTCTGGGTTTATGCTCGAACAAGCACACTTCTGCCCACAGATACAAGCTGTTAAGGGAACAGAGAAAAAATCTAGTCAGCGTTTGTTCAAAGAAAAAGCACTCTGCAAACTAATAGAGAAATACATGAGAGGGATTGATTGGTGGCAGAAGCTGCAGTGAAAGAAGAACACATTCAAAGCAGAAACACAATCCATCTTCCGCTTTTAACTCATTTCTGAGTGGTGGAGTAAATTTCTACAGGTGATGGAGGAAAGACTTTGGTACAGCAGGGTCAGAGGCACAAGCAGGAAAATGCAGCTTTCTGTACTCAGGCCTCGATGACCAGTGCTTTGGAAAAAAGATTGATCGATGCCTTCATAGTTATCAGTGTGTTAAAAGTCTCAGCAAAGGGTCCAGCCACCCTGAAACAAGAATGGACGCAAAGCAACAAGGGTGGCTATGAACATGCTGCCTGTTGGTTGCAGCCTGGTAACTGGTTGTATAAGCAAAGACAGGATGCTTACCTCTGGAAAAAAGGGACGAGTTACTGTAAAGTTATTTCTGAGTAGGAGTTTGGCCATGAGCTGCCGCTGATGTCAGGCAGGTTGTCCCCTTACTCTACCCCAGAATGAGGTGTCTGTGTGCTCATAGCCTGGCTTAGTTCTCTTACATGAAAAGAAGTGAGTCTTTAATAAACTATGTCCTGGCATCATGTAGAAACACAATTTTTATCTCTGTGAACAACCATATCAGCACTAATGCTATGTGAGAAGCTCTCAGCTCTAACTCATACAGCTGTTGTGTGAGTTTTTAAATCTCTGGAGTCATTTATAAGGCAGCTTGCAAATACTCCCTGTGAGGAAGGTTTTCCTCTAGTTACTAGGTAGCCACAAGCTGTTGTGCCAACACACCCTGGTACTTTCAGCCAACAGTGTTTGTGTGGTTTTACAGGGCTATGGGATAAGGAGCCTGTTCCTGGAAGCTCACAGCCCAGCTCTGTTGCAATGTGCAAGCCTCATGCCTGTGTGGGTACCCTTACTCCAGGTGTGATGTGTGGATCCTCCTTCTCTGTGGGAGAAGATGCCATGGAGTAGGTGCTGCATTTCAAGAAAGTAGCACTATTGCTCCTCAGAGAGATAATATTCTTCCCAAATCCTCATGACCAAGCTGTGGCAGCCACAGAGAAGTGTTAGCCATTTCTGACTGATTATAAGGACCCAGAGAGGGGTGTGCCCCAGTGGGGTGATGGGCACTGTCCTGAAGGATAGGAACTATTGAAGAGAGTGCTACAGTGGAGCAGCCTGTGTGTACGCTATCTGAAAGTAGTGGAGGCAAGCACTCTCCATGTGTGCCTCAGAAACTAATCCTTTGACAGCTCCACCTGTGTCCAGCAAAGGAAAAACTATGAAAATCCGGCTAAACCTTGGCCAAACTGGGCCCTCAAATACCTTTGGGGAGCCAAATAAGTGTCCAATTCTGGGTGATGCTCTACCTGTTAGTACAAGCTTCCATTCCCTCCCATTCTCACTACTTTACAAACACCAAAAGCAAACTCTTTGACAAAACTGTGCAGCTTGGTTCAGTTAAAAAAAAAACAAACAAAAACAAACCAAAGCACAAAACACCATGGTGGGACATCACTCCCTCACACAGAAGTTCATAATGAAGTAACTACCAGCAGTGGGCAATTTCCACAGTCCAATATCTACTGTGAGACAACAGAAAGCCTATCCCTGGGAACATGGAAAGGAATCAGTATCTTTCCCTAGAGACACTCAGAGTAGCATATGAACAGAACCAGGAAGCTGAGGCCATAGCCTGGAACCTGGCTTGGGTAAAAAAAAAAAACTAGGAAAACAACAGATAGAAAACACCTGCCCTGCTTCTGGAATTATGCTGCTCAGAGGTGGACTAGGAAGCAGCATACTTCCAGCCAGGAACCACCAAAAGGAAGCATGGTGGTCTGCAAAAAGCTTGTGTGGGGGTGAGCTCTGAGACCAGCCATGATTGGTAGAGAGGAAACCACTGTAATCTGGGTATCTGCATCAGAACCAGGAATATTGTTGAATTTAAACAAGAGGTTTATCTCGACAAATGCTTCATAACATGAGCTCTGGTATGAGTGTAGTTTAGCAGGCATCAGTTAGATACTGGTTTTTGCAGTAATTTGAGTTTCTGGATGCTGTAGACAAGAACCCTCAGTTACTCAGGCAATGGCTGGGACGGGGAAGCCAACAGGACTGGAAGACCTAATGTTTTGCAAGATTTAGCTGTGCTCTACAAACATAAATGGGTGTAATGAATAAAGAAACTGACACCAAACAGTACCTAAAATACATCTCTGCTGGCTCACTACAGCCAGAAAGACCCTCTGCAGAGAGATGCTGACACTCATATTCCTGTTTTATTTGTAGAGCCAAGTACAAGGCCAGTATTAATTAGCCTCACTCTGTCGAGAAAAGCCACAATCCTCATATTAAAACATTTTATTCCACGAACCAAAACCAAGCAAGAGACACCCCTCAGCACAAGCAATGTTGTTTTTATGGGTTTGAGACAGTCAGTGGAGCTCTGGCATGATTAACACGGCATTTGTAGTGTTCACTTTTCAAACTGGCCACATCCAGCATTCAAACAACAGGCTGAGCTGGGTTTGCATACCAGTGCCAAGTCACTGATTCCTGAGAAAAGTATGAACTACAACAGCAAACACCATCTTCATTTAAGTAGCCATGCTCTAATCAACTTTCCACCCAGGTTTGTGTGGCGCTAGTCAGCCCATGAAGAATCTCATACTTCTCTCAGTGAATTCAAGAGGAATCTTGCTATGGGTTTTAACTGGGACTGGACTGAGACCTAAGCACATGGTGGCCTTGCTTTTTGTTCCTTAGGACAAACAGAGCTAATAAAGGCTGGAGCAACATGATGGGGAGGGAATGCAGGAGCAGATCCCCACTCAGCACTGACTGATTCACCCTTCATCTTTGAGGTGTGTATACACAGCCAGAGTCAAGAGGTTTCTAATGACTCTCTAATCACATCAGTCACTGACCTGTGCATGGAAGGAAATCTGAAATGAACCTTGGTTCAAGACAATGCTGACCAGGGATTTGTATCTAACCAATGAAAATAAATCATTATTCTTTCTCAGTGCACTGTCCTATTATGAAATCAGTGAGAAGTCAGACACAGATATTCTCAACAATCCAGCAACCTCCTCCCTCTACAAGATCCAGATACAAGCTACCAAATACAGATGAGCTTTAGGGACTGCGAGGATCTAACCCTGAAATAAAAGTTTGAACAGACAGGTTGCAGAATAGCTCAAACCAGCACCTTCAGTCTGGGTGCTCCCAGTGTTTCTCTCCCCTTGCTTGGTAAGAATCCACATCTGCTCTAACTAGACATTTGGAGGTTGCTCTCCCAATCTGTTTTGCTAGACATAGGTTTCTCTGGGGTCTTTGCAAGACAAGTGTTAAGAGTGAATAACAACTTTTAACAGGACTACTGGCCAGTAACGTATTGGGAGCAAAGTCTTTTAACACTAGATAGGTACAACACTAAGGCTAAGCTTCCTCTTTTGTTTGTGACAAATATTGCTTGCCCTCTTCTTGTCTTAGTAATCATGCTTTTTGCATCACCAATGAACAGTTAAATCCACTTCTTGCTTTCTACAATATCAATTAACACATCTCTGCATGAACAGATGGAGGCTTCATTACCTGAGGGTATACAACTGCAGGCAGATAGCAGCAAGTACACAGACACCTACGTTTATGACTACAGGCTTGAGTGTGTGTCGCGATCCGCCCTCCGTTCACCACAGTGTGATATGGCTAAAGGAAAAAAATAAGGCCATCCACTCCCTGCTCAGCTACCACACCTTTCCTTGGGAGATCATATGCTCTACTAACACATTGTCATTCATTCCCTCCTCTGAAACAGGAAACTACCTGTTTAGGCAACCACGAATACCATACCTGGGCACTACCAAACCAGCTGTCAGCATGACTTTCTCTGGATCAGCTCACAGACGTAATCCTGCAGCAGTGAACAGCTGACCTGCTGATCATGCTGACTGCTGCATGCAGTTGGTGCTTACGGCAGCTGGAGCTAGGCCCTCACCTTCCCTCCACCCTTGGGTGCACTGCTCAGTGCTAGCCATGTTGCAGGTTGTAAATGCTCACACAGGTGGTTACAAGATACTCTGCTTGAAAGTGCTGTGTTGAAAGCACAGACTGAATGCACCTCCGGCATCTGCCCCTCTGAAGTCTCTTCCAGTTCTTCCTGACAGGAAGATGCATTACTTGCCGTCTTCCAGACCTTTGTGGATCACAGGAGATACTTTCCAGGTAGGAGGTCTGGATAAACTAGCAGCAAGCATGAATTCCTACTCTATTATTCTATGATTCTATGATTCTATGGTAACTCTTCCCTGCAAGAGAGGGTCAGGGACACAGGCCAATACACCTTTTGACTTGGCTTGATAATATTAACAAAATTGGTACTTTGCCCATAGGACCAAGCAACCATCTAACATCAAATAGATCGCTCAGGCTAGATGACACGACATTGAACTGTGTCAACCCTGGCTAGCAAAAGTATCTCTTAATCCAGTAGGCACAGCCAGGGAACTGTGTTCTAATCATCTGCACTGCTCCTGTAGGGTTCGCTACGCTCTTGGAGAGAAGTGGCAATCTGTGTCAGGTCAGACAACAAACTCATTATCCCAGGAAACATCAGAGGGTTGTTGCTTCATTATCTTGAGCTAAAGTTCAGTTTTTCCATCCCAACACACTGGCAGAGGCTGATGTTGTTGATGATTACTTAGGCAATAAGGGCCTGTGAACCTTGCTAGCCCATGTTCTTTTCTGTGTGCAGTCCTCCTTGTAATAAGAAATGATTGATTCTGTGCCAAGTATATTCTGAGCTTTGCCAGCATGTGGCTTGAGTATGACCAGCCTGAGAGAAGGGGAGGTTCAGGGGGAAATGTCAGCCAAGGAGCAATGTAGAAGTGTGTGTGTGTGTGTGTGTGTCCGTGTCCCCTGAGCAGGAGCTTGCTTGCTCCCTACCTAAGGCATGTCTGTTCATTCCCTTTCCTGCCTACTCTTTCCCAAGGCATTTGACTTGGAACAAAAACAAGGTCTTACCCTAGCAGTGCCCTAAGAAAGAGCATGCATTAAACTTAGGTGCAAGAAAAAGTGGCCAAGCAAAGGCCTATTCAAATTCAGGAAAACTGGTGACAGACAAGTCACAGTGTCTTAGAAAATGCTCTTGGGTCCAAAGTACTTACAAAGAGGTCAGTAGGACCCTGGGACTATGTCCAGTAAGAACAGGGGTGAAGACATCCTGAGATAGATGCAGGGAACAGAGCTTTCTGCATCCATCCATCCCGGATTGACCTCACTATCACTTTTCCCTTGGTAAAATGCGATTTACTGTGTCTAGCCAGGGCTAGTGCTTCTTGCTGTACTGCACGATCGAGACAAAAGAGAGCCGGTTCAGAAATGTCAGGGAAATGCATGTGATTTGGGGCAGAAAACTGCAAATAAAAACGTGATTGTATAAACAGTTTTCTACCAACTAATCTCAGAATACCTTCTTCAGCAGAAATTCAGACTGTTATAAATTTTACAATGCAGTAGGTGAGAGCACAAAAAGCCCACCCCAGTTTCAGCTTGCAGACACTCTTTTTAAAATCAGGGTTATTTGGACTGCTTTACTTTCCTCACAACACTCTTCTTTAGTTCATAAGCACTCACTCCAGATCCAGGTTATCTTAATTGTTCAAGCTACAAATTTCATAAAAGCCTTTGGCACAGCCCCATGCCTGTAAAATAACTGTAATCACAGTAAGAAATATTGCTGATCCCACCTACAAATCTACCCTTGGATTTGGGTTGCAATCTCAGTACTGCATGTCTTGTTCAGAACACATCACAGAAGCCGTGCAGGAGGTGATGAGTTTTCTGACCAGCCTTCTGAGTGCACAATAGAGGTGAAAATTGCAGCCATCTGTCAGCAGCATCCCCAGCACCTACCCTGAGTGTCTTCATGAGGTACCTGGTACACACTGAGTCCTGTTCCTATGGAGGAAGGAAATTTTCCTTCTGAAAGAAAAAAGTCTTTTTTCAAGACTACAAGCTCCACACTTCTGCCAGATTCACTGTTCTATATTTTTTATTCCCTTTCTGTTGTGTTTAATTCAGAAATGTCAGATTCCCATCCTAGGTTACCAGGTTGCACATGACACAGGGACTGAGGAAAAATGTGTTGTATTATTCCATCTCAGTCCCACCAGGTTTACCATAAAACCAAAAGCATCTCCTGTAGGAGGCAAGCCCTTTGCCTGTGTCATGATCCAAGTGTTTTGGACTGATGTCACAGCCCAGCTGTTACACTGATTTCTTTGGCAGGAGGTCTTAACTGCGTAGCATAGAATGGCAACATCAGCTTGGTTTTAGCATCATTTTAGGACAAAGCACAGCTTGCCACATCTGACCTTTACCTTCCCACATGGCTAGGTGCAAATCCTCATCTACTGGCTTGCTGAAGCTTTGCTAACCTCCAATTAAAAAAAAAAAGTGGGACATGATTGACCTACCCATAAATGTGTCAGGACTGTGTCTCTGTCGCTCCTTCTTTCTTCAATGAAGCTTCCAGGAACACAGGAAGGAGTGGAGGGCTCTGCTCCCTGCCAGAACCCTGGAGATTTCTCCCCTCTTAAGGATGGCCCCTGACTCTGTGCTCCTCTGTAGTCCCATCTGTACTCGTAAAAAAAACACACCCAGGACACACATTTGGCCAGGCCCCATGGATGCCTATGCACAGCCCAGGCAGCATGACACTGGGACCCTTCACTGGAGTCGATTTGGATGTGATCATCCCATTTTAAGAGGGAAGAGAGATTATCCATGTGCATGGCATCTGGGCCATGCCTCCTGCTCTCAGGGCAAAGGGCTGCCCCGGCCAGTATTACTTAGTAGCACAGACACATCGGCACTGGACTAACACTGTGTCCAGCTGGTCAGCCTCAGCACAGCCTGGCTTGCCCTCTCTTCTATTCCCTGCCCAGCTCCCCAGGCCTCCTCCCCTGGTAGAGGAGGTAGAGATCCTACTGGACCTTTATTTGAGTGCTTTTGGACTGACATACAAAGCAAAGTGTTAAATCATGCCTGGGAGAGCAGCAGCAGCAGCTCTGGGCATCGGTGATGCCGGAGACGGACAGGGTTGAGAAGCCATGGCAGCACAGCGCAGGGCGGCACTCCCATCAGAGGGGATCTCTGCGTCATGAAGGAACAGCTGTTCCACTTACCGTCCATGGAATATTTATGAAATAAACTTCTGGAATGTGATAAGAGCGTTTAATAGGATGTCACCTCCTGGGATTAATGAAGCAGTAGAAGAACTGTAAGTTTGCAGTCCTGTGGCAAAGAGGGGCTCCGGAGGAAAGCCACCCCTCTCTTCTGCTGCTTTGGCTCGTAGTACATGGGTATGTAGTCAAGAAGCCCTATGTGCCAAGCGCTGCTCAAACAGAGAATTAACAATGACTACATGTGCAGGCCTGGGGTGCTGAGCCCAGCCTTGTCTCCTCACTTGCTCAGAAGAACAGACAAAGGCTTGTCCTCTCTGGGGAAATTATTAGAGCCTTGAATGCTCCTGGGTTGTGTACATCAAGGCAGGCTACAAGAGCATTCCAGCCTCTCATCTTGATGGTTAATATCCACTTCATAGGGTGGGAAGAGAAGAGACTCATGACAGGGACAGCGAGAGCAGCACAAGATGGAACATGTCACAGCTCCGGCATCCTCACAGCCAGCACTGCTGCGACGCATGGTAGGAAACAGCACCACCGGGCTGAGCATAGACTGAGGAGCATCTCAGCCATGCCAGTACTCCTGCTATCAACATACCACCCCAACAGAGGAAGACATTCAGTAATTCAAGTGCTGCCGTGCCCTTTGGAAGCAGCGTGCAAACAGGACCCTGGGGAACTACTCAGTACTCAAGAAACTCAAGGAGCCTACGCTGTGGTTTCATAGTAACATAAAAGTCAAAACCTAGTTAGGCAAGTTCAGGCAGCCAAACTATGGGAATCTTGTGGCATTTTCCTGCTTGCAATGTAGATACACTAATCAATGCATGTCCGTGAGGCAAATTGTTAATAGCTCCTCCCCTAATTCCAAGTATTTATAAAGGGTAACATGTTGTACACGTGGAAATTTGTGCTAGGAGACACACAGATACTGCACCATGGGAATATACTGTGATTTCTGCCACTGACAGCTAATGCAAGCAGAGTGACCACCCCTACTTTGTGTGT
>JAVSBS010028772.1:8770-26775 GCA_033124195.1 Coracias cyanogaster | reverse complement strand
ACCCAGCTTGGTGGCAGGAAGGCAGTAAGAGAAGGGAGGTCCATGTGCTTGCATGGCTTTCACCTGGCTATGGTACATCCCAGGTTTCCTCATTCTGCATAATCCCAGCTACCAGAAAATGTCAGCGATGTTAAATTGCCTGCACTGGGGTTTGGATGCACCGTTTTCCGTTAGGAACATTCTCTCAAAACTTTTGGTAAAGACTATTTTTTAACAACGTTTTATTTTGCTAAAAATCATTTGAGCTAAGAAAGCCCTAGAGAAAACTGTCAACAATTTCAGTGAGATTTTAAAATGTCTCTTCTGTCATATCCGTCATGGTAGGACTCAGGAGGAATTATTCACAGTTTGTTTCTCACTGCTTTTCATGAGAACTGTTCACTGAGGTGATGGACATTTACGTAAATTAATCTGATCTGTAAGTACTGTACCATTTCTTAGTTTTCCCATAATACATTCATGGGCAAATGTGAAAATTTCAGTAGAGAAGCAGTTAATGTATTCTGCAAATCATAGCTGCAGTGTGCTCAGGGAGAAACAGCACAGCTGGCAAAACAACCTCCCTCTAGGGCCTGATTTAAACCACAGGAAAGCCAAAGAGGCTCTTCCATGCTTTTTAGTTCAAGCAATACTTACACTCTCCATCTCTTGGACCGCTTATACTCTTGTTAAAATCGGATGGACCTGCAGGCCAAGACATCACAAAAAACGGAAAATATTTTCAGGTCTACTTACTTCATTTGGACAAAAAAAATATCTTTGAAATAGGGTGTTGGATGCTTTATTGCAAAGAGACAGAAAGATGAAAGCTTGGAACAATTACTTCTACAAAAAAAATAGGGGGGGGGAAGGGTGTTTCCATTCAAAAGCCTGTTACTTATTTATTTCATAGTTCTTTTCTTTGAATTTCAAAGTTTCTGAATATCACCAAAGACCAAGCTCTATCTTTTCCATTTGATAAATGGCATACTGGAAAGCTGTTTGCTATAAATAGTTCATGGACAATAAAACAGTTGCATTGGCTTTTCTTTATTCCCAGATAATTCCAGAGGAAAGGGAGAAAAAAAAAGATGATGAAGACATATACAGAAACCCAGAATGGTATTCTCTTTGCTCACCTGTCTGTATGATTAAGACTTAGGAATGTACAGCCAAGCGCATTTTCAGCCTAATGAGGCCAACCTTTCTGAGATCCCCCAGCAGTCCATGGAGGAGGAGGTCTAACTCAGCCTCTTTGGAGACCCATCCATGCAGTCTCAGCCAATGCAGGCCAGCACAGGCAGGGAGGTGGTGGGCACAGGGGTGGTGCCAGGGCAGATGGCTGCCTTGGTCCTAACCACCCCTCACTGAGACAATCTAATCTATAGCCTCTCAGAAACAAAGATTGGGTTTCTCGAGTGCACCTCATTAGATCTGGTGCCTACCAAAACCCATTGCAGGGGCATGAGGGTCCGTGGCATGCCTGGCACTTTCAAGGAAGGAAGAGCCTTGTTGCAGTTTGGCTTTACTCAGGGCTGGGAAAACTTTGGTGAAGTTTGCAGAGGCCAGAAAACAGAACAAGAAATTACTGAGAGTGCTGAAGGCCTAGTGCAGCTTTTCCTGAATACAGCTTTGAGCTCTCCAATTTTTATAGGCGATGCTGCTTCGGTCTTAGGTGGAGAAGAATCAAAAAAGGGCAGCTGTGGGGGTATGTATGAGCCCAAGACATTCGCATTTCTGGCTGCCATAGTCCAGATAAATAGATGAGTAACTTCTCTCGCTGTTCTTGGAGATTAACAAGAATCAGAAGGAGTATTTTCATAACCCTTAAGGAACCTGGACACCATAAAGACACCAAGATAGCCCTCAGCTGCATTTTATAAGCATTTTAGTCCAACGCAAACTTGCTCCCTGAGCACAGAAGGAGCACAGCCACGTAGCAAGGTGCTTTCAGCAAGGAGGGAAGGAGGGTATGAAGCAAAAAGGATATGAAGCTTGTGAGTTCATGCAGGATTCATCACTAACCCTTGTTGCAACTGAAATAAATTTGCTTAAAATTTGCAATCCAAAGCCAGCAGGGATCAGTCTCAGTTGTCAAAGTTATATGGTACAAAATATTTGTATTGTGCCTATACTTTATGTGCTGTAATTATCTTCTGTAGCAATCTAATAAAGCTTTTCTTTAAAGTCTACTTAAAAAATTATTTTTAAAAAAAGAAACGTACCATCTACAACTTCCTCTTCCAGGCATGGAAAGCAAGAGAATATTTTGAGAAGGATTAAGAGGATTAAATGACTCTTCACTGGGGGACTGATTAAATAGTCTGCTGTCACGTTCAGGTGAAGAAAGCCCTTATCTGGCTACCAAAAGGCAATGCCAAGATGGACACAGCTGATGAGATTGGACTAAAGAACAAAACCTAACCCTATAAGTGGTCTAGGGCTGAAAAAAATATCTCTTCACACAGAAGCAAAAGTATCTTAAGACCTTTTGAAAGTACTAAATTATTCAGTGGAAGGAATGTGGTTGTGCAGCCTGCTGGGTGCTTGCAGCCAGGCAGACATTAAGGATTGCATTTAAATGCCCTATAGGAGTGGCCTTTCACTTCAGCATCTTCTGAGAGCTGCACACTTACCTGAAACTGGAGGAGCTGGGACAGTAGAAGGAAAGCACACTAGTCCCAGTGGCTTTTGAGATCCCAACCTCTTTTTTGTACAGTGGCAATAAATTAATAATAAAATAAATGTAGAATTCTGGGGATAGCTGTTCTCTGCACCCAGAGCCTGGCTGACTGCCAAGCTACGCAGAGGCAAGGAGCCATGCTGCAGCATCCCAACAAGTGTCTAAGTGCATGTTTAGCTGTACATGAGTCAGCTGCTGATTTCAGAACAGCTCTTCTCAGCATCAAATGGACTTGAGGAGCTTTGCTGAATCAGGCCACAGGCAAACTGTCATGCAGACATGTTATCTTCACATAGTGACTTTCTTCATACCTAGCCATTTGATGCTTTGCCATGGACCAATAAAGGTGCTCTCTGTAGTCCGAGAAATATCAGGGAAATACAAATACACCTAAAGTGTAACCAGTTTCAACATTTTAAAAGCTCTTTCCATTTCGTTAGCCAGAAGCCACATGTGTTGGCACAAAATGAAACAGTAATGATGTGTATGTAACCCTTGCTCTGTGGATAGCAGAGTAGTACCCTGCAGCATGGTCCCCAGAGCCAAAGAGAGGGCGCATAACCCTGTGTCCCAGAAGTCTGGTTCCACACTCTGTCAGATATTTAGGCAAGCCAGGTTAAGGACACTTCATCACTTGGTTACTGTCCTGACCACCCCCTAGTCCCTGTCATCCCATGAGCCTTGAATGCCTCGTTTTTCAATACTGGGTGAAAAATGTACCCCACAAGCAGTGTTGAGAGGTGCAAGCCTGGTCTTCCCTAGGCTGAGGGAATTAAATCCAAGTCTTTAATTTCCCTGGGAAATGTTACAGTCATTCCTCATTACACTCCAGGCAGATGGCTGCACAGCATACACCAGTGCCACCACTGAAATTAGTGAGGACCTTGCTCCCAGAGTTGTGAGGCACAGGTGCAAGAGCAATGTCTGGACCTCGAAGGAATGAGGTGGGACCTCTGAGTGACATGCAGTGCCAACCCATGCTCCCTGTTCAGACTCTGGAGCCAAACACTGTGGTGTGCAGCGAGTGTGGGTAACATATAGGCACTTACTGTTGCTTGACCATTTGGAGGGATACTTTGGGTCTGTGGTGACTCAGTTCTGTCTCAGTCCCTCTTCAGATCCCAATCACCATTAATTACTGCTAGCCTGCCAGGTTTAATTTTGGGATCACTGATCATTTTCCCACAGGCCTTCAATGACATTCTTTGTTCAGAGAGTCTTGGTCTGGTAGTGGGTCAGTAATGGAAGCCGTCACAGTTTGGACCACTGCTTTGCCTGTAGTAGCATCAGTACCTGCTGGAAACCTCCAGGAGCATGTCAGAAGTCAGTCAAAGGGCTCCCTCTGACAGCAAAGTGCTCCAGAAAGACTTATAGAGAAAAGGTTCCCAGGAATCCTCATTAAGCCTCAAAAATCCTGCAGCCCGGCTGGCCTTGCCAGAAACAGGAGGTTGAACTTGCTACCAAAAAAGTGTGATCATGGTTTCTAGTTGACTTAACCCCTGCTAAGTTTTTTGCTAATCTGGTTCTTTGTATCCTGGGGGTTTCTTTGGCTGCTGTGATGTTTACTGCAGTGCCATGTTCTTTAACACCTCAGTTAGAGAATTGCCTGTTCTTGCAAGCGGAATATTGGTTGTGTTTTTCCATATCAGTAAAGTGTAGCCAAAACAGAGGCCTGACACTTATAGAAGTGCACTAATAAAATCAGTATTAGCTTGCCTTCAACCTGGATGCTAAAATAGTGTTATTAACAGCATGCAAGTGTTTTGTAACTCAGTGATGCCATAGCGAGGTGCGATTTTTCAAAAGTACGTAAGCAAAGTCAAAGCAGCAAAGACAGCTGCAGTTGCACATTGGAGGCATCCACATAACAAAAGTTGCCAGAAAGAGAACAATAGAAGTGCAAGGGCCCAGGAGTAGAAGGGATAAGAAAGACAGATGGCAAGAGAAAAGAAAATAAGGTAAGTGGTATTAGAAGCAGAAGAGACATTCTGTGACTTTTCTGACAGAGGCAGTAGCATGAAAACATATAAACAAGGAAAACCAGAGAAGAAAGAAGACTGCTTGGGCTCTGAGTTTTTTTACCACGGGCTTGGTGATCTGGACCTTGCTGGTTATGAATGACCAAGACTGCAGCCAGCAGTGCAAAAGTTGTCTCCATGGTATCATGTACTCACAGCCAATTTAGAGTATGACTGTCAGGGACTAAGAGTTTTCTCTATGAAGCAACAATGCTTAATATTGTGTAAGAATCACCCATCAGCAAGTGTGTTGCTAATGAATAAATTTAGCAGACAATTTAGTTTAAAGTTGGTATGATTTGCCAGTCTTGTAAACACTCCCATCAGTGGTCTCTAATAGCCTAGCTGATATAAGATATATTCAGTTGCATAGGAAGGAGTTACCCACGCTGCAACTGTATCTTGTGTCAGCTATATGTAAGTACAACTTTACTCCCAAATTAAAAGCTGCAGTATAGCCAATGGCTACTTATGAACTTAACAGTGATATTATTTCTGCCCTTTGATTTAGGACATGGAAAGCAGAATATCTGCTTGAAAAGCGAAACACAAATTTCTGGGGCAAGAGGTCATTTTGCCTGATGGTTTTGCACCTCAAGAGCCTTATTTTCAAATTCTTCTGACTACAGTAGGGGCACATTCACTTTTCAGTAAAAGTGGAGTATTCTTGTTTGCTAAGATATTTCCAGCTGCTGGAGCTGCAAGGAGGAGTTCAAAAATACTGTGAAACACGTTATAAATCACAAGACTCGGCAAATCTATCCCAATTAACACCCCAAGTTCTCAAAGATTTAACCCAGCTTTTGAAATTATAGAGGGATCTCAACCATGTCAGAATTTTAAAATCTGTTTTAACAAGGGCAAGGAATTAAATCAGTCCAGTGACTTGGTCACAGTTTCAAGGAAAGGGATCATACTTGCAATAATGACAACCCTCTTTCATTTCAGTCTCAGCTAAGCCTCAGCCCTTTATGCCAGAAGCTTTTCTTGTGATCAGTATGATCACATTTTTGTCTTGGTTGCTCCATCAAGATGGCTGTAAAACAACTGTAGCACGTCTGCCTTCATAATGAAAAAGACAGAGAGGAAAGTTATTTGGAAAAGATGCTGTGCCTATTTAAAAGGCCAACTCGAGCTATAATTAGGCAGTTCTCAACTGGATGTGGAGGATGTCCCTAGCTGTAATGTAATACATGTGTGGTATAGAGTAGAAGCAAATTTATAATGCCAGCCCAGAAAAGCAGAGAAAATATGGACTAAAATTGGGCGGATAAAAAAAAAAATAAATGCAGAATTAAAATCTGCACTGGATTTACCCTAAACCTTCTTTTTAGCCTACAAATGAACTTCCTCCACATCTAAATGTTTCTATCCCAGAAAGGAAGAGAGGCCAGAGCACAGACAGAGGAGCAAGCAGTGGCTCTGGGGAAGCCAGGACCCTGCTGAGGTGTCCTGCAGCACCGCAGACACTGCACAGCCACTGTTGGGAGGAGGCAGGAGCCTTGAACAATCCTCTCAGTGAGACAATGTCCTGTGAGGCCACCTCAGCTGCCCAGCCCCATACACCTCCACTGCTCCTCATCCTTTCTTTCCAGCCAGTGGCACTACGAAAGTTGCCTGCTGATGCTTGGTGTGGTGTTGACCAGACATGAGTAGCTCCAAAACTCACACATGAGTTCAGAAGAGAGCAGGAATGGTAGTTCCTCTAGGGCACCTTGGGAAGCCCCCCTCCAGGGACCTCTGCCTCCTGCTGTGCCTCCAGTCACCCTTGATGCCCCACTCCATGGGAAGCCCTTGGTGCAGCCAGAGAAGAATATCAGCTGAAATTCCTGTTCAGCCAAGGTGGCCTGGAGGTGGTCGCTGCAAACTGCTTCCAGGGCCTACGGGTGACTAGTGCTGGCCAGGGACTTACATGAGCTGAAGAGCTACGTTTCCAGGAGTCAGGCACTGGGGTGGACTGGCACAACCTGTGCATCCATCTCAGCTCTGGTAAACAAGACGGTGGCACTGTGACTGGAGTCACCCTGCTCACACATGCAGTATGTTTTATTAGCAAGCACCAAGCACTTACCAAGTTGCAGCTCCCTTTTTAGTCTCATTAACTATTTCAATTTACCTTGGGATGTGTAAATAAAAAGGTATCCCTAAACTGTACCGCTGTCTTATTTCTGCCAGGCCTTCAGGAGAGCTAATGGTACCTCCCCCCACCGGAGACAAGTCTCCAACCACTGACAGCATACGGAGTAAACCACCTTTGGTAAACATGGAGACGAACCAAAACAGGTATTTGGAGACTAAATCAGCCACACCTGTTTTATCTTTCTGATTCAGCATACTACAACCTTGTATCGATTTCTGATTTTAGTAGGGATGGTGTTTACAAGAACCAGTTGTAACTCGACCTACTTACACTTTCTCAGTCTAAGAATAGCGTGTTCAGGCTGCTGCTGCCTGCCAGGACTGGCAGCTGTTTCTGAGATCACTATCAGACATACTTTAAAGAGTGTTTTCCACTTAAGGAGAGCTACAAGATGCCTTTTGCCTTTTTTAGATTTCACTTATTGATGGGGAAAAAAATATTAATTTCAAAGTGATTGTGACCTCAAAACAGCCTTGCAGAAAGCCGCCCACCCCTTCCAGCAGCACCACTTGGCAGCTCTGAGCCCACCATCTCATGGTGCTTGGCATCCAGCTCTCGCTGGTTCACTGTGGGCTGCATCAGGCCTTAATTTTACATCTGTCTTTCCCTTATCCTTTTCTGGGCTTTCCACTTCATTCTAATGTATTTTTTCCAGAGATCAAGTACACTCAGGGGTTTCTGGTGACAACTAGATAACTTCAACTTTTTTCTCTTTTATTTCAAACTTTATTTTTTTCCTACATTCAGGATTATACAGCACCTTCTAGGTAAGAGCTGTCAGGTTTCTCTCCCTGAGAAACACCTGTGTTTTATGAAAAGTGAGACTGAAAAATAACTGATTGCAAGTATTGGGAGTTTTAGGGGAGGCAGAGAGGGCACAAAATAATGCTTGAATTCTTATTTTAAAGAGAGTAGAGGAGTAATCTCAGTTACTTCTCAATTGGAGGGCAGTGACATCCATGCAAGTCCCTCCCTGCATTTCCCAGGAGCTGTCAGGGAGGCCAAAAACCTGGCGTGCCCCTGGCCCTGCACCCCGCCAAGCCGGGCAGGCTGTGGCACTGCCCTGGCTTGTGCCATGGTTGCAGCCTCCAGGCTGTGTGGCTGGTTGGACCCTCACAAAGTCACCCAGCCCCAGCGTGCCCTCTGCATGGCACTATGGACTTCATGGGCACCTTGCCTCTCCCTGGGCACCACAGGGCCAACTCTGCATGGGGAGCAGAGCAGGATTTATCACCAGGGTTTGCAAGGTCCAGACAGCCCACACAAAAGTGCTAAGCTGCAGCTGTTTGCAGCAGGGCTACAAGCCCCAGAGAGGGCAAGGCTGGGCACAAGGGCGGCAGCAATAAGTGGGCAGCAGCCTCCCACTTGCACACAGAAATCCCTCAGCAATCCACAGCATCTCACCCAGAGCCAGAGCCAAGAGTTGCCCTTTGGTGCTTCGTGGATGCTGAGTGCTAATTGTGTTGCACATTTCTCCCCAGTGAGAGTGGCTACCAGGTCTTGATGAGAACGTGTGCTTCAGTGCTACTATTGAAGATCCAAATGGTGTCTTTTCCCAGGAAGCACTAGAGAGTAACACAAGGGAAATAATGGAGGAATTCCCATGAGAGTCTTCACTGCATGGACACCCATGTTTCCTGCCTGAGAAAAATGCCTCAGAATGCATTAGACCACAGCCTGCAGATCCCAGTGCTGTGATAAGTCAAGAGGGACAAGCTGTGTGAAGGGAAAAGTGACTGTCATCCCCTGGGCAACAATATGTGGGAGAGGAGAGCTATCCTCCTTGTCCAGCCCAGACAGAGCCTCTTCAATTACCAGCCCCACTCCAGGGCTGTCTCTCTCCTCAGCTACAGGATCACCACTTCCCACAGGGTCACCTTCCCGTGTGCTATGAGATACTAATTTTCCCCATTTTCCCTGTTTTGAAGCACAGGACCAAGCGGGACTTCCACTGGGGCAAGCCTGGGCCCCCAGCTAGTAAAAGTCTTATTTTGATCACCATTGGCCAACTTTTCACCATGGAGTGTGGGTCCGACACATCTTCTGCCCTGCAGCCCCTGAGATGTACACCAATCCCTTTCTCTCCTGGTCACTCAAACCACTATCCCATCGTTCAACAGTTTAAGTGTCTAACAGAAAGTGAGAGCCAGCCTCTCTATTTCCCAAACCTTTGGAGACTGAAGATAGGATTTTTCCGACCAGATGCAGACTATCCTGGAGGCAGAAGCTGGAGCATGGGGCTCCATTGCGTTTTTGTTCTTGCTTTTGTTGGTGTTTGTGGAGACTATGGGTGACTAAGGACATGCGCTGGTAGGTCATGGCCAAAAACTGACACTGAGAGACTGAAAGTTAAATGATTTAAGAACTATATGCATTCAGCCTTTGAGACAATGGCAAGAAAGGCAGACTGTGTTTAAAATATGAACAGCTCCTCAGTGGAATATGTTGTTTATTAATGTGATATTTATTTGCATTAAACCAGTGATATTTATTAATACTTGTCACTCATAATGGACATATTTTGCAGAAACACATTTTGATCCATCATTCTTTGTCACCTGATCACTGTTACTAACTGTCATGGCTTCATGATTTGCTGCTTCTGGGTATCATAGATCACTTGAATCACATGGGACTGCCATCTTCCTGACTGGGCAATGTAGATTTTATGAACTAGAGTTCCCTTATCTCTTGAAGAAGCACATACAGACAGCTTCAAATTTTTAATGACTACCTTACATTTATAGTCCGTTAACCATTTGGTAAATAAGGTAGTTCACAACACCCAAACAGTAATTTCAGCAAGTGCCCTCCCAAAGACATTAGTATCGTCATTATATTTTATTACCACAATGGTAGTGTCTAAAGATCAGAACACTACCAGAAAGCACCAGGCAGTTAAAAAACAATCATATCTCTGTCTTAAAGAACTTATATTTATGCACAACAGCATAATAAGAGGTAGTTAAACACAGATTTTATTTGCATTTAGTGCAAATAAATGTGTGAGGAAACACAAGAAAACTAACAAAGCTACTAGGGAAAAAGCCTTTCCACTGGCACCATCAAATAAAATGTGCTTCATTCAAACTATCCAGTAGAGAAAATGTATGCATTCAAACATCTGGAAAATTATTACTCACTTGATATGTACTGATAGTAACATTCTTCATATTGTTTTTGTTTTGCTCTGTTTACCCAGCCCTCACCTTCAGGACAATCTGCTTTGTCCCACCTCAGCACTGGGGCACTCACCACCCTGCCACAGTGGTGCACAAGGGAACCAGGGGTGTGGATTGTAGCCTGGTCTGAAATGGCTAGATAGTTGCTTCTTTTGATCCAAGGAATTGGACAAAGCTGCAAAGTGCTTCTACAAGGAAGAAAAATGGAGGGTTATGTTATTTTCCAAGTATATACAGATTTATTTTTTTCCCCTGAGCATAACAAGATATCAGTAACACACACTGTCTCTGGCCATAGCTCCTTCCACCAAAAGCTTCATGTTTTGTTTTCTTTTTTCTCGTGGTTTCACAGAAAGCACCTCTCTGGTTGTCCACAGAGCTGAAATTTGGTGATTTCCCTTCTTCTCCCCAATATGCAGCAGCTACCACATCTTTCCTTCCTCTTGAGGTTTTTCCACCAGAGCGCTAGGAAACAGCTTAGCTTCCCAGGGTCCAAACTCATCACTTTATCATAGAATCATAGAATGGTTTGGATTGGAAAGGAACTTCAAAGATCTAGTCCAAGCACCTAACCATAGGCAAGGACATCTTTCACTAGATCGGGTTGTTCAAAGCCTTGTCGAGCCTGGCCTTGAACACTTCCAATTATGGTCCATCCACAACTTCTCTTGGCAACTGGTTTCAGTGTCCCACCACCCTCATCACTTTGTCCACAGGCAGTAGTTTCCTACTACGTCTAACCAAGGAGGCATTCAGTCTTCCCTTGTTCCCCAAAAGTGAACATGGCCATGGCCAAATGTTTCTGCATGTGGATATGACAGCTCAACCCCCAGCACACCAAGGTTTTGTACATTCTCCTTCTGTTTGGTGGTGCTTTGAATGCTGGTGTTTTGAAGTCAAAACACACAGAACAGGCACAAGTCCAGGCTTTGGGTAGCACACTGGCCCCTCAGAGCAGAATGTGTATGGGGCCAAAAAAATTAAACATCTTTACTGTTTCTGCCACATTAGTTTTCTCCTGGTTGGAAGCTACTCCAGTCCCAGAACAAAAGAGAGCCAACTCAGGGTGATAACAATGGATAACCTGGCCTTTAAGCCTTAGGCGCTTAATTGCATGCTGACCTGGGAACTATCTCATAGGCTACATACCCTCTATGTCCACTCTACAATGACAGTATCCTCTGAGACATCAAACATCTTTCATAGCAAGGAGGTCTGCACTGAGATGTGTCTCAATGTAAGCTACCAATTTATGCTTTGTTTTGAGCTTCTTTCTTCAAATAAGCAGAGGAAACCCTTAAAGTGAAAACTCTTGCTCTATTTTTTATTAGCAATTAATATGGAGCCCAGTGGATGAAAACAACATTGAGAAATTAAGAAATTGCTTCACAGAATTATATTATGCCATTGTTTTAATGGAAAAGCATGCTTGCTTTATTAAAGCCCATATTGCCCTCTCTACCGTCATGTTCTTAATTGGACTAATTGCTCTTGCTTCTGCAGTTTAGAGGAAAGGCAGAGATGCACGCAATTGTCCATGTAGATTAAAAGTCATTTACAACCTCAAAATCTGCACCATGTTCTGCAGCAGCTCAGCTGAGCCACAGACACACGCTTCTCCTCTGCCTGAGCTGGATGACATTGAGAGAAGCAACAGCTTCTTGCAGGAGTGCTGAAGTGTGGTTGTGCTAGTGCTCCTACCTCCTTTTCAGTTTAACAAGGCTACCTCTCACAACTACATGACAAGTGAGCATCCCAGGAATTAAGGTGGATGTGCATGGACATCTACTGAGTTTACAGTAGCAGTACTGGTCTAAAAACTTGTCTTCAAGATGATAAGGGCCTCTGGAGCAAATTCACATGGGCAGAAGAATTGCTGTGTATGTGCACAAGGTCCACAGTTGAAAAGCAGTTGATTTTCCCTGTACTTGTCCATAAGGGGAAGATGATTTTTATTTGGGAATACAGTGATGGCACAGAGTGCTGTTCTGGAGTAGCTTATTTGCCTAGAACAGTGATAGTTAATTTGCCATGTAAGACAAAAGCATCCAAGGGCTCACATTCCCTATCTAAAGAGAAGACTTTCGTAATGAGCTCATTCTCCATACGAAAGAAAACAAAAACCTGCTCAAAAAGCTTGGATCTTACCATGCCTCAAGATGATACTTTAGTCACTTTTTATGCTGCAATAATTTCAATTGTACAAATTTCTGGTAGCACCAAAATAAGATATCGACAAAATGGCAAGTGATTGTCCTTCTTTCTGCTCCCTTGTGCTGAAAACAATGTGAGAAACTTCCCATTTCCTATCTACAAAGTGCATTTGTTGCTAGAAGAGTTGGATCTCAATTTGAATCATGAATAAAACCTTCAGATCATCAAGTACCACTCTCTGCTCTTGCGGGATTTTACTTGGAGAAGGCCTCCAAGCCACTTAAATTGATTTACAATTGGATTTGCAGCTTGGCTTTATTTTTCCTCTTGTTCTGGTTTCAAAACACCAAAGGCCAAAGATGTGCCATCACTGTGAGTCCTTGCACATATAGGGAAGGCTCAGATCCCTCTGTGTTGCCAGCACCACAATTACTTTGTGAAGAGCCTGTGGAAGGCTGTTTTAAGAGGAGAAACAAAGAGTTGGGTTACTACTGTCAGCTTCAAATATTTAACTATCATGAGTCACGACTCCCCCAAATCCAAGCAAACAATTTTCTTTAAATAGCAGCAACTGATGAGCTCTCTTGACTTAAGTCATTATTATTCCCCTGGATCACATTTATTCTGCAAGCACAAGGACAAGAAAGTTACGTTTTGTCAAAGGCCAAGACCTTCACCTCACCTCAGGCCTCCAGGACCCACAGGTCTAAAAGCTCCCAAGGTCACTTAAAAAATCACAGGCATAATGCTAAATAAACCTATCTCCAAATGCTGCTTTGGTTTCCAAGGGCATTGACTTGACACTTGAGGGAGCATTGGGTTTCTTTTCTTCAGTGCTCTTTTGTTTCACATACAGAGGAAAACCCAGTGTTTTTTCAGATGGTAGTGCGATAACATTCTTACAAGTAGGTCCAGAGTCTCTTTTTCCCCTTTGAAATGCCTTACATTATGAGATATTTTCAAGTTTTAAAATTGCCAGGGAAGGAAATTTCTTCAGAAGTATCCTTTGAGTCAAAGATAAAAGTGATGCCCAGCAGGTATAGGCTAGCAGTAGTCAAAGAGAAGATGAACTCCCAGCAGAAGCTGTGAAATTCACTCCCTTTAGTTCTGCTACTGTATAAGACTGCACCATTCTCTATTCCTAATTTTTTTTCCTATCCACTGGCTGTACCAAAAAATACAATAAATCTGCCTGCTAATCTGCCTTTCTAACCTAATTATTCTGCTGTTCAGGATGTTCTCCCCGAGAATAGGACTTAGACCATCAAATGTTTCATGCAGTGATCCAAGCTCCATCAAGAGGTGATACATCTGGATGCCTCTGCAGCAGGTGGAGCACACCCCAGGGCTGTGGGAGTGGGCACCACCTCAGGAAGGTGATCTTCAACATCTGGGTTTAGCAATAATGTCCTGATACCTCAGTGAGCCTCTAACTTCTTCTGCCTTGGTGAATCTGAGATTTTGGGAAAGTTCGTTGTTTTTCTGTGGAATTATACGTTTGGATGCAATGCTATGAATGCTGGAAATACTAAGATCCTTTTGCAGCAGGGAGAAAATTAACCTGGAAAGGCAATGTAAGCATCCAGAAGACATGTCAGCGGTGAGAGGTATGTTTCTGAGAAACCTGGTTTTATCTCCTGCAAATCTGTATTGCCATTTCAGCCCTCATTTCATTTGCCCTCATGCCAACCATGTTGGTTCTCACTCTAATTTAAACCTGGGGCAAGCCAAGGAGAGAAGCTCAGCCTCCAATCTGTGTCCCTGACTATCTAATGCCACCTCCAGCATCTCCAAGAAAGCCAGGTATGCAGAGGAAAGTGACACACGGCCACCTGTTCTGGTAGGGCAAATTACAATGTCAGGCTCATTGGTGCTGCAACATAAAATCAATGTTGCACATTAAAGGGCCTTTTAATGGTCATCAGGAAGGAAATATCATTCTTGTCTGGCTAGATAGATTAACTTTTAGAAATTAACTACATTCCTAGCACATCTCTAACTGACAGTCCTTTAAGATTGTTGAGGACCAGAGCACTCATAAGCTACTCCTCATCTGTGACTCCAAAAGCATTTACAAAGGAAGCTGGTGTCTTCCTGTTCCCCTCTAATAGCTGAGAAACTTGAGTTTGGAAGATCAAATGACTTTTCCCAGCCACCTACCAGTCCTGTGGCAGACCAAGTCTCCCTGGCTCAGCTCCTGGGGTCCTGGCTATCAGTACCGCTGCTCAGACCATGGCAATTTCATTGTGTTATCTGAGAAGCTGTAATAAAATAGCTTATTTCCATGCTTTCTAAGTAACCTGTACTTCATGCACCCCCATTGTGTCAGTATTGCAGATAGAAACCCAATAAGCCTGTGCTGACTCCTGCATACCCAAACAGTACCATAACCTCGGTATGAAAAGCGCCTTTAATACACTTCTTCTAAGTTAACTAAATGTTACTGATGTTCTCTGGTAAATAAAAGCCCTATAAACTGTTCCCAGTGGTACAGTACTGATCAGGGAGAAGTGTATCTCAAGGCAACTACTTTCCACTGAAGTTTTATATCAAGAATATGCTGAAGCTTGACCATAAATAATTAAACACCTTTCTAAAATATTAATGCAATTTGTTGATGGCTTCTGTTTTGCTTACGGTGTTTCAAAGATGTTGACTGTAGGCAAGTATAGATCTTATCTCTGAGGAAAAAAGCTTTGAAAATAGTCTAACACCTTTGCAGTTGAAAGTCTTTCTCCAGACAGGGACTTTTAACTGAAGTATGCTGTCTGCAAAGCAACACTCCTAAGGAGAAAGATCTAAAGATCAAAACAGAGCACAGTAAAGTCACTGAAAAAAAATTTATTTGGTATTTGACCAACTAATGCCAGCCACTTACAAATGACAGAAATTTGATTCTATAAGGCCAGTTCCAGAAATATGCTAGCCTAGGTAGAGATGGTCTGAAAAAATAACTTACATTATTTCCAAACTAATACCAAAAGAGATTATTGAAGGCCCTTCAGTGCTGAGAAATCAGATAACAGGCTGTAGGACATCACATTCCTTATTATAGTTCCCCTCCATTTAGGAAGAGTTTATGTGTATCAAGGCAGATGGTATCTAACAAGTGAGTACTATCACAGTTTCTGGAGCCAATTACGATGTTGCAGATAAGTAGAAATGCATCTTTAAACTTGGAGAAAAGTAACAAAGCTTTTCCAATTATTTTTCTGTTCGGAAAGATTTGAGGTTTCCAATCAGCCAATGAGACTGCGCAGAGAGGAACCTGGAGTATTCCAGTCTCAACCCTCCGCCAAGCAGAGGACACAAATTCCACAGGTCTGGTGCCAGGTCTATGGGTTAAATACTTGTCTAAGCTCACTCTTTTAAGAATGATCCCGCTTGGCCATGAGCAACTTTTGTTGTGAGCCACATGCACTCTGCTCCCAACAGCTCCAAGCTGATCTATAACTGCTATTTCTGCGCTGTTCATTGATGATGGCAGCCTGGTAATTGCAGGTGTCCCAGAGGCTTGCACTGCACACTAGTGATTTCATGTCAAGAAAAAGTTTATATTAAAGGAAAGAAAGAAAATGAAGTACAGAATCAAAAAATCTTCTGCTAGCTTGTAAGTAGAGTCCCAGATTTAGAAATGCATGCCCCACATCCTTGCCTTTGTGCCGCCACAGTAAAATAACCACTTCAAAAATGCCAACATTAAATCGCCTCCAGTTACTGCAGTAAACGTGCAGCTGAGCACTGCTAATCTGTTGTACTGAATGCAAGAAGCTATTGTTTGTGTTATCATCTGCTGCGCACAGATCCCACTGCTGCACACAACTGCAGGGCTTTGGCATGCTGGAGTTTGCCTGCTCTGCGTGTCAAATGGGTTCACATAAGTTCCAGTGTAAATGGTCAAACTCAAAATTCCCTCCTAGGAATGTGCTCTCTCCATTTCAAAACGAGAAGGAAGTGCTTCTATTGACTCCTGTGGCTTCATCAAACACCCAGAGTGAGGTCTGCCTGCAGGCCTGCCATTGCAACATGTCCTCACACCCAGAGCAAAGTCTGCCTGCAGGCCTGTTGTCACAACATGACTTCAAGTCAGTTAGGCTATTTCAAAATAAAAAGAGAGTATTGAATGTCACTGGCAGATGGTGAAGATCTGTACTAAGTAGATAAAGCCTATATACATTTTGGGGGAACATGAATGAAAAGAATAAGCAGATAAAACTGAAATGTGGCTAGACCTTGTAGCAGAAATGCAGTTTTCTGGGGCATGTTCTGCCTCAGCCAGGCAGGAATAGCAGAGCAAGGAGCAGTGGCATCAGAGACGGTGCTTCCTGCAGCCTGCCCTGCATCATGGTCCTGCCTGCATCACTGAGGTTCCCAAGAGCCCCTACGCACGACAGAGCATAAGCAGAATGATCAAAGTCTTAAATGCTTTGTAGCTCAACCCATTTACCTCTTTAAAGGACGTGCACAGCTTCCTGCCCACCTCATAGAGCATTGGCCTTCGGTGGTGTCATGTTGGGGCACAAACCTTTTTCTGAGTGCCTGGTCCATCTTCCAAAAAGGGCACTTTCAAAACTACCAAAGTACCTTCAAACTGCTTTTGTATAATGCTACTGTTCTAGATTCTTATCTTAGTAACTTACCATCAAAATGTCACCATCTGATCAAAGCTCTGGAATTCACACCACTTTCCATCTTTACTTGAAGAAGTGAAATTATTAACTAGGTTATTAGAATAAAAATTTAATACTGTATGTATTCACAACATTTTGCTCCCATTAATTAATTTCTGACTGAATACTCTGCCAGAGGATCAACTCGCTACCAAAATAGAGATCACAGCACACAGAAGCTTAACTGGGTGGGAAGAAGTCCCAGAAGGACACAGTTCTGCTGCAGCTTGATGCTGTGCCAGATTGAAGGCTCCCGCCAGCCTGGCAGGGCTGGAACCACGTGAGCTTGTGCAAACACAGTTGAAAGGATTTGCTGGTGGGGGCTCTCACTGCAAGCATTGGACGATGCACAGAAATGTGTATTCTTCATAATGAAGAGGCGTTTTAATCCGCTGTGCATCCCCGAAGCAGGCAGGGTTACAACTCCGCGACAGGACAGTCAGATGTCTGACATCTCTGTGTCCGTGCTGGCATGACAGTGAACCGCAGGTCTGCCTATGCAGGGCACATCCCCAGGACTAGCTGCCATAGCTCTTGCTTGGGTGATTTCATATGGCCCCATTACACCACGGCATCCTTGCAAACAACCCTTGTCAGTGTGGCCTTCAGCAGCAGAAGGGGAAGGCAGTGAGATCAGGGATGGGCACCATGCCCATGACCCTCATTCCTGGGGCCCACAGGTCCACTCAGTGCTGCATCTCACCTGCCAGACCATGCTGCCAGGAGCCACCTGCAGAAGAACATGTCCATAGTCAGGCAGGACTAACCTTGTTATGGTTGGTTGCAGAAAGGGGAGACCAACCCATACAAGTTCAATTTACACAGCAGTAATCAATCAAATTTCATCCAGCAAAAGCATCTATAGGACAATCCCTTACTGGGACAAATTAGATTGACAGCTGTCATCTGCGTTCTCTTTCCTTTTTTAAGGGAAAAGTGTGAAGGCTTTGGTCACAGGTCAGCACTTGTCCTGCACTGACCTTTAAGCCATGACCAGTCTTGGTTTCAGTATATGGTCAGTACCAGATGGAAACAAATCCATCAGCTTTGTCTGGAGGACATGCGTCGCGGTCAGTCGCAGACGTCCGTACCGCCTCCCAAAGGGGAAGGGGATCGAGGGCAAAGCAAGATACCTTCCCACCAAGCTTGTAGGCAATTACGGAGACCAATGAGTATTCA
>JAVSBS010028771.1:18006-35625 GCA_033124195.1 Coracias cyanogaster | reverse complement strand
GATGAATGTATTAAAAGCAGAGCAAAATGCAAATACTTCTCAATCAGGTCACCCTTCAGGTAGAACTGAAGTAACAGAATGAGTCAAGAAAAACTTTAAAAACATGAAAGTATATTTTTTCAGTAACATTTATAGGCAAAATCCTGATAGGTGCCTTCAAACCCGCTGCTTTTGGTTTGTGAAAGCATCCAAACTGTTGTAGAAATTCTGCATTTCTCCCAGTTTACAATGCCTGCTGCTTGGGACTGTCTGGTACGTGGCACCTGAGAAATGTTTTTAGCTTATGGTTTTTAGTTATAGACTTTCTCCACCGTGTGCATTCTCTCTTCATTATTCTCTCTCCTTACTCTAAGAGCCGCTTCTGTGCGTACCTGTAAGAGACAGGGTGCTTTTAACCAATTTCCTGGAGTCTGGGGTTTCACAAGGAGGACATTATGCAGCTGGCAGAAATTTGTCTATTTTCTAAACAAAGAGCTTTAGGAAGAAAGAAATCTCAGTGAGAAGAAAGCCTTGGGAAAAAGTGTTTTACTGGAGCAGCAGTGGAGCTGTGAAGGGACAATCCACCAACCACTTCATTGCCCTCCCACCAGTTTTATTTCCCCTTCTCATGTTTTTTCTCTGACGGTGTCAGCATCTTCTGCTTGTTCTGCTGGCATGGATAACCACCTCAATGCCTCCTTCTGAGCAGCAGCATCAGGAGCTAACAGGGCTGAAGTGTGTTTTCCTTTGTGGACGTCATTCAGAGACACCTGAGTGGGAAGTGTTTGTCATCCCGCCCCTTTGGCCACCCTGATTTGCTGCTGAAGTTGCAACAGGCACCCAGAAAGTCAGCAGAAAAATGATGTGAAAGCATAGTTGGCTGCAGGTGACAATTTCTTAAACTGCTGCTAACCTTCACTAATGACCTCTGCTAGTGACCCTGGCTGAGAGCGTGTTTGCTTAAGGATATTGCTGAACCAGATGTAAGGCATTCTACTTTGTCGTGGATGCTTTCATGAGAATACCTTTGGAAACAGTCATTTGCTCTAGTCTCTTGGCCCAAGGCAGCACCAACTGTTTCCAAACCATTCCCAATACGTATTGCCTGTTCAAACCCCGATGACCAGGACTTTATATTCCTCCTAGAGGATGAGTTAGCGAGTGACCTAAATCTGTTGTGCTGCAATTTTCATCATGTTCCCCATGAATATGGAGAACCCATGCCACGCTGATCCAGCGGTAGCTTCTGGTGTATTTGGAGGCTGTTGTCACACATTTCTACCCTAAACCAGCCCAGTTTCATTCTCATCATTGACCTCAGCTCACACTTTCAAAGGTGTTGCCTGTACTTCACTTGACATGCAGTGCTCATCAGGCACCATGCTCCAGCTGAGGCCTCACCTTAAATAACATCAGCCTGGGTTTGTCCAGGTGTGATGAACATGCTCCTCGGTTGATCATCCTGACCGTTAACAAGGATATTGAAACATCCTTCCAGCTGGTCTGTGAACGGGGCTTCCTCCTCACAGAATGTTGTTGGATCTATGAGCTCCAGGGAATGTTTCAGCCAAAATGTGGTTCCCTAGGAAAATGTCACATCAGCGTCAAAAGCTTTAGTAAATCAGTGTACATGACATCTACCCCATCCACAGGCCTGATTTGTCCTTGAAAAACCTGTATTAGTTACACCCTTCACTGTTATCTTCTAAGTACTTACAAATGGTTTGTTGTTATCTTGGGGAGAATTTAAGTTTATGTGATGGGTCAAGAATTTCTACCGTCCTCTTTTTTCTCCTTTTTTGAAGTTTCACTTCATAATACAAGAACTGAATGGATTAAACACAGGATGTATCTTCACCTCATTTTTACATGAGCCAGATACCTCTGATGGAGTTTTGCACTTGTGGCTACCAACTATGGGAAATCTGGCACAGACTTATGTATCTGCTTCTTTGAATTCTTTCAGACCTTGCAGATTTTGACAAACACTTATTCTAAAAGATACGGAGAAACAAGTAGGAAAGCGTAAGTCTTACTGATGTGATACTTAAAAATCACATACAAATTATATATATATATTACTTCTGGAATGCTCAGAACAAAAGCAAACGTTATTTAAACAATCTGTAAGATACTAAAGGTTTATAATGGCAGAATTGGGGCTGGGGAAAAAGCTTTGCCTCCCTCCTGATGCTTAAAAAGGATAAAACAGGTGGGAAACAATTTAGCCCACCCAACAACTTGGCACTGAGATGGAGCCGTTTCTTTATTTTTGTTTGTATTCTACTAAGCACAGTATTTGGGAACTTTCCAATTACAGCAAATCAACATGTAAAATTCCTGGTTTGGTCAGTTTTCTTCTTGCCATCTATCATAGTATGTGTTCAAATGAAAATTAAAACAGGTCTTTTAAAAAAAAAAAAAGCCAGTGTTTAATAGACAAAAGAGAAGAAAGATACACTTATCCCAGTGGAGTTTTTGTTGCTTGCAGAAGTGAAAGGAAGAAGCGAGAAGATGTGTGTGAAGTGGGGAGGGAGTATAAATGCAACCATGTGGTCATCCTGAGTAAGTAAGATGGACTCGTGGCCATGGTCCTGATCTTCTAGAAGATGAGCTAGAGATTACTGAGCCAAAAATTTTGTCATAGAAGAAAAAAAAAAGAGTGTTCACAAGAGCTGTGGTGATAGGACAAGGGGTAATGGGTTCAACGTGGAAGAGGGTAGATTTAGATTGGAAATTAGAATGAAATTCTTTACCCTGAGGGTGGTGAGACACTGGAACAGGTTGCCCAGATGATTTGTGGATGCTCCATCCCTGGAGGTGGTCAAGGCCAGGTTGGATGGGGCCTTGAGCAACCTGGTCTAGTGGGAGGTCTCCCTGCCCATGGCAGGGGCTTGGAACTAGATGATCTTTGGGGTCCTTTCCAACCCAAACCATTCTATGATTCTATGTATTGCTGAGAACCACAGAGCATTTTTGTGGGCAAGCCAGTGAGGTATATGCTTACTTTCAAGCATACAGTTTGTCCCATTTATTTCATTTCCAGCGCATGCTGAAAGCACATACTCTCAGTGGGGAACCTTGCAAATTGACAGATTGAGAAGAGAAATATTTGATCTATAGAGAAAGCATGAAAGGAAGGAAGAGAGCTGGCTATGAGGAACAGAGCAGAGAATGAAGGATGTCTGTTTACTTTTCTAAGATGATACATTTCTCTGACAGTAGCAAATGAAATAAGTCAGTAAGTCCACAAATACCACTATTAAGTAAAACTGATGCTTTCAGTAATTGAGCCAAGTATAACAAGATTAAATTGACTCTTACTATAATTCCGGTGATTTAAATTCAATTATCGCAGGGACAAATTGCTCCACAAAGTTTTTCATAGAGTCTATTAACTTACTTAATGTGGAGTTGAAATTCTGGCACTGCTCTAATAGTGTTCCCACATTACTTTCAAGGGATCCCATCTGACGGTTTGCATAGCTATTTTTACTTTTTAATAAAGAGAGGATGGCACGTGACTTACCAGAAAAGAAAATACGTTTTTGCTATTTTAACCTTGTTTAAGTTGTGTTTCTAATTTAAAGAAAGATTCTTAATCCATAAAACTGCCACAGTGTATGGGAGCGCTCCAGATTAACATTGGCTAGGAGCAGACAAGCCTAATTTGGATAAATTAAAAAGCAAGTTAAAGGGTCATTTCTGTGTATGTTAGATTAATAAAGCTGAAATGTACAGGGGTGAATATTATAAGTGATTTTATTGAAGACTAATGTTAAAAATAATATGTTCTGAAGTTGACCGTCATCTTGTCATTTACTGCCAAAGTCACATGTGAATAATGTCCATCTTTGTTTTTAGGGGAAAAATATTTTATAGTCTTACTGAAGATTTGCACAGTTAAAATTTTGATACTATTGGTACTACAAGGAGGTGGAATGAACAAGTATGTATTGCTACTAGGGCTTACAGATCTAAGTAGTTTATTAATGGAATTCACCAATATGTATTACTGCAGCCAGATAAAAGTATCTCCAGGCATGTATACTTCTCCTTCCTCCTCGGTATTTTAGGGCCAACCAAATTCTAAGGAATTTGGCTGATCCTAAAATCTTACTTCACAGGAAGGTGAAATAAGACCTGTCAGATTTTTCCTACAGTACTGGAAATCTCTCGTTGCTGGATGGAAGAAGAAGTGTGCCTGCTGGTGGGTCCTGCCAGCCCTGTGCACAGAGGGCGTGGGATGGTGGGGAAGGTGTGTTTGGCTTCCCTGTTTGCTGGGAGTGTGGTACAGCATGGATGCTGTGCAGGGCGGGAGATAGGTCTGCCCGCTTGTGTCACCATGAACAGATCCACCAGGCTGTGAAATACCCGAGGAACTCATTCTTCCCTCAACAAGAAGAGTGGAGCAAGGCGTCGATGTCTAGGAAATACATTTTTCACCAGATTAATAGCAAAAGGGTAAATTAGGGACAAAGTTTGGAGATGCTTTTTGCTATGTTTTTCTGTGCTCATACAGTGCAGGAACAGGGATCTGATTTACGACCAACCTTTTTTCTGAGTGAGGTTTGTGAAACATAGAGGGGGTTTCATGTTTGTGACCTGCAGGTGAAGCTATGCCAGGAGGAAAGGTTTGTGGTTTGAATGGAAACGTACCAACCTGATGAACTTAAAAGAGACTGAGCAGTTCCTGGTCAACTAGATTTATTAGGCAGCAGTTTCTAAGATGAAAGCATCTGAAACCCATGGAAACAAGCAGAGAAAGAATCAGAGACAGCCTTTAAGTGATAATATTTGCATATGTCATGAAGACAGAGGGGATGGTAAATCACGAAAAGGGGAAATCACTGAAATAAATTATTTGGATTGGCTTGTGAGATGAACATAAGGAAATATATTTCTAAACAGCCAAATGCAAAGCTGTGCACTTAAAACCAGCCTGTTGGAAACACCTTCATGAGGGATTCTTTAAGGGATGCCTTGATTTTGAAAAGGTCTTAGGGGTTGTTGTGCTGATTCAGCCATCATCATTTTGTGCTGCCGTCAGTTGCCTGATCACACAGGCCAACACTGAACTCAGCAACATCTCCTCAGAAGCCTTCTTTCAGACAGTTCTGCCATAGGCTCCTGTGGGCCCAGCTCCTCCACTGCCCACTCTGGTGCTAGCATCATCTGCTGGACACAACGGACAGAGATGGCTCCCTCAGTAACCACATGGAAGGACACTACCAAGAGAACTCAGCAAGATGCGAGGAGCCCCACCAGAGGCCCCACCCAACAGGAAACTCTTCTGACTACTCAGCTCCTGGTTAAAGTAGCCCTGGCCTTGCCCACAACCCCAAACACAGCCACCTGGGGGAGGGCAGCGCCACACACAGACACAGGTGGGCCAGGTTCGGCTTCTGGAACATGAAGCTAATCAGAAAACCAAAACATTCTGCTAGGTTGTGACTCATTCACAGGTCAATTCCATCTTGGGGCCCACAACTTAGGCCCCAGCACTTCAGGGGTCATAGTGATTCATCAGCTGTGTAAGATCTACAGCCAGAATCAAATGGTAAATTGCATTTATGAGTAGAATTGGATCTATGAATAGAAGAATTTCTGGTACTCATAATTGAGTGATATTGCTCCTGTGCTTGGTACTGAGGTACACGCAGCTGTGGTGTGGCATCTGTTGTTGTTTAGGAAGGGTGCAAGGAAGAACCTGCAAAGCACCTGAAAGACCACAAACATTCTTTATAGCTGAAGACTCAAGGAGTTTGTTCTGATTAACAAGAGAAGTTGAGAGCTCAATCAAAACTTGGAGGTCCCAAAATAGGAAAGAGGTCAAGGGGATTCTTCACTCTACATAATGAGCTATTAGAAATTCTACCTACTATAAGTTTAAAACTAGGGCTAGAAAAAAAAAGATAGATTTTAAAGGAAGGATAAATTAATCATTGGAATAACATACCAAGGTTTGTGGTTCAAAATTTTTAAACAAAAGACTGGGTGTTTTTTTAAGAGAAGTTCTAATTCAAACTCAGGTGTATCTTATAACTTGCTCTATTAAGAACTAAATAATCAACTACCACTATTCTATGCATGTAAAATCTTTTATAGTGTATGTAGTGTTTAATATCTACTGACTAGATAATACCAGGGAATCTTCTGAGTTTATAAGCATGGAAATATGATACATCCTCTGTAGGTTAGAAAAAAATCTATTTTATTAGAGCAAATAGGGACATACAAATACCCTTATCCTGCCCCAAAAGCAGTTTGTCTTTTTTTTTTTTTTATTAAATGTCTAGGTCACTAGAAAAAACCAGAGCATTAAGAATCCTACAGCTGAGGCACATTTTCTGCATCTTCCATCTTCTGCACCCAATGACATCCTAGATGGTAGTGATTGAAGCTATCTATTTATTAGTATGACAACTTCCACTGATGAGGGTGTCTGTAATTCTAAGTGAAGAGCAGATGCTAAGATGAAATGTCTTTAATTTTCTAACCACAGAGTTGTTGCTTTGGTAGACTACTGAGACAGCGGTTCTGTGATCATTTAATACTGGCTTTATGTGGTTGTACGTCATGCGGCAGTATAGATTGGATCAAAATCAGGCAAGGGCATATGATTCCATTTCGTTGGTTTAGCCAGAGCACAGAGAACAGCATCTACATTCACTACGTAATTTTATGTTGATTTTATGCTGGCTGCGGGAAGACAGCATGAACTTAAGAGTGGCCTAGACAGGGAATACTTGTTCTACATTAAATCTGCCGGGACAAAATTGTCTTCTCAATGTATTGTTAACAAATCTGAATCAGTGGAGCGACCCTGTAGCAGTATATTGCGTTCTGATGATTGCAGCTGCTTTGAGATCTGACACTAAGTGCCTCAAAAACAGATTCATTCTTTTGTCAAACCACAGCCAGGCTGAACTGAGAGTCAAAACAGAGACACCAAAGAGTAATCTCATTGCGCCTGCTCTCCAACCACAAATGGTAGTACTGCCAAGCCCTGAGATACCTTTGAAATTGCCAGTGATTCCTGAAAAGAAAAAGAAATAAAGCAAACAAAAGTCTCCAGCCAAAACAGGAACACTTTCAGAAAAAAAGCCAGAGGTAAGGATGGTTTACTTTGTACTTCCTCTTCAAAGTCAAGTGGCATCTCTTCAGATGCAGACTATTATTTGGAAGAGGTTAAGTTCCTTTGTGTTTGACCTACATTGAGTTCTGGGGTTTGGGAGGGTGCTGTGTGAGCTGGGCATGCCAATTAATTTTAAGGATGGTAGTAGTCATAGTAGATGAATGATTTGCAAGAATGAAAAACTTCTTTGTCAACTGGCTGAAGCATTTTAGAAACCATAAAGGTGAGTTGGCTGGAGGTTGGGCCACAATGGTTATATTATTCTTCAAAGCCAGAAGGCGGCTTGGTGACAAAAATGTACTTTGAAATTAGCTTGGGATGGAATATTCCATAAAACCCAGCTATATAGGCATCAGTATGGTCAGCATAGGAATGAATTCTGGGGGACTGCTTTTTACGGATTAATGCCTTGGACAGTCTGAAATTACAGTATCAGAATTTACAGTGTAGGTCGCATGAATAACAAGGACTTCAAGAAATCTGGACAAATGGTGAGCGTAGTCTTTGTGGTGGAAATCTGGAATGAGACCACTGTTCTTCATGGTTGTAGATGAACTTGCCCGTGTGAAAGCCCAATCAGATTGTGTCTCATTTCTCTACATTTTGAAAATGAATTTAAAAAACATGTTTCAGAGCATGGAACAGTCTCAGACAGGGGAGTGTCACCTGATTTGCTGAATTTCACATGGCTTTTATCATGTGAATCCCCAAAGACTCAAGTCTTTATGAAGAGGCTTTAACCTCCATGTAGACAGAACAGTTGTGTGCCAAGTCATCAAGGGACAAAATTCACAGTGTTACTGGGTAGTTTTCTGAGTATCATTTTGTTGACCTCTGAAAGCACCACTTAATAAAAATATGCAGTAAGTCTGATGGTCTTTTTCTTCTTTTACTAGGAGGTCCAAGGGCTCCCATTCTCATGTAGTTTTAGAACACAGTCTCTCATACAGTCATACAGTACATAGGATACATCTTGCCTAATTTTTTTTAGCTTATTTTCATCCCACATTGAGAAGAGTCATAGCTAAAAATACTTCAGGATGCTTTCCAGGGAATACCACCCATGTGTCCCTCAAGAGACTCTTCTTTAACATTCCTTAACCCACATGGTATTCAATGTTTCCAGTGACAGACTGTGCCTCCATAAATAAGCTCCTCAAGTTCCTAATATGAGCTGTGCATTGCATACAGTGGAATAACTGCGTTAAAAGAATGTTGAGGCTGCAAAAGGAAGCAGTCATAGAGGTAAGGAATGCCAAAATTAAGGCAGCCTGTGCAAACTCAGTATGGTCCTGCGGTGCAAATGCCCAGCCTGAGCCAGTCTCTCATTATGGCCTGTTTTTTTCCTCCTGATGCATTCCAAATACAGGTACTTGCTAGTCACCGAATGGGAAGCTACTTAATATTGATATTATTCATTTGTAGTAAGCCTTAGTGGCTTGACACATTGCCCTTTGCTTCCCCTCCATGTGGACTAAAAGTAGAGAGGGCACTCAGTGTGAGCATAGCTTAGTTGATGAGCCATGTTAACTCTAATCCTCTCTGCACACTTTCCCTCCCTGGTGTGGCACAGTGGTGTTCAGATTTGCATGGGACACACAAAATAGCTCATCTGTATTTTAAGGAATTTTCCTGCTGTGTTTCCAAACATTTCCTTTCAAACAAGGCCCCGGTATCCCTAGCAGTGGAAAGCATTAAGTAAGCAAAGCCTAGAGATGCTACCAGCTCTTCTGCCTCACAGAGCATCGCCTTCACAACTGCCATAGGAAGGAAAATTTGATCCATACATCAGCAGTGTCTGTTCATGAGCCACACACCTTTGAACTACTGGGTGGAGTTATTTTCTTGGGGCAAGTATAAAATCTTGGTGCACCAAAGCTTTTCATTGAGTGTCCCTCCTTCCATCATCCTTCTTGTTTTCAGAGAACCAAATTACATAGCACAAGTCCCAGGGAGAAGCAGACTTTTGTCCAAATACCAGCTTTGCATTTTTTTTCCGTGAGCGGGCACCTATCAGTGCCTGGCTGCAGAAAACAAAAATCCCACCAGGAAGAAAATATATCCTGTTTGAGAAATCATCGGAAAACCAGGTGTCTAGAGGGGTGCAAAGCGTTGCTGCTGCTATTAATGATGCGATGATTAATGATTCCAAGTATTTGGGATATAGTTAACCCCTTTCACCAACTCATCTAGGTGTATAAATAAAATCTGTGGGATTTGACTTCTTCCTAAAAGCCACACAAATAGCCTATTTTGCATTGGGTTACAACAACAGATTCAGGGACAAGTATGACATTGACATGCCGAACTTTGCAGAACCTGCCTTATCATTAAAACAGGCAAAACCCCCCAAGCAATGCTGGTAGGCTAATGGGGAAAAAAATAGCATCACAGCTCCAAGCAGCCCTATGGCACTCTGCTCCGGTTGTGGAAAGCTTTCTGTTCGCCTTCTGGAGGGGTGAGGAGCTCCTACTCAAACCTTCTCGGGTGGGGGACATGAAGAAATGAGCCCTACCAGGCTTCTCTAAGTCCAGTGCCTTTGAGAGGGGGAGGCTTCTCATGGCGGGGAAGGAATGCTGCCAGCTTTGCCCTGAGCTGGTGTTTTCTACCTAATGTTACTGAATGGGTCTTCAAACAGGGCTGTGCAGAAGCTGTAAGATGATTGGGTTTTTAAAAACTATTTTCATAAGCTGTTTGTTTACTATGAGATCAAACACATTTCTTACTTGCTGCTTACTGTCTCAGATATGACTGCTTTGAAGTGGACCTGTCTAAAACTGTTATCCACATGTGTCTGTAGCCTCCACTTTCTTGGAGAGCCTTAGTAATCTGCAGTTAGAGGGATAAGATCGTCTCCCTTTGAGATCACAGGGTAAAAGCACGCAGAGCCTGCCTAGCGCCGATATAAATTTTACACGTTGAATCGCTGAAGCTGAGGAAGCTGCAGCTGCCAAAAAGATGGGAACATTTTTAAATTAAGGCACCGCGTAGACCCAGGAAAATTCCTGCTTAGCATATGAAATGAGGACAAACACCAAAAGGGAGGTACTTCATTACTGATTTTATCAGCTAACTTTCCCTCAAGGTTGCATCAAGCTTCCTTTTATTTTTTCAATTAGCACTCCTGCTAAGTGTAGAAGGGAGGAGAAGTCCAAGACCTCAGCCATGCATGGGAAGATCAGTCCCATCACACCAACCCCTGTTTTGCTGGAAGGAGGCGACTTTAGCACTCTTCACCTTCCGTACTTGGGCACAGTGGCATCTCTTAATTTTTCCCCCTGCTTCCACGTAGCCACTGGTTTTGAATTCTCCAGGGCAAAGTCTATGCCTGAGCCAGTGAGAGTTCTCACAGGGGAGTGGGACCACAGTATAGAAGTGGCCAAGGCACACAGTTATTCAGCTATATTTATCCCGTACAGGAAGGGAAGTGGAAGTAATGAGGAGAGGTATGTTGGTAGAACTGAGCAGCAGGAAGGAGATGACATTTCCAAGGAGGGAAAATGCAAATGGGAAGCTACTAAGGCTAGTTATAGGGAAGACAGGAGCTGAACAGAGGAGGGGCGTACGTATCCAACAGTCATTGCACTGTCTATCCATATGTTACAGTTGGTGGTCTGCTCTGTGTGGCTCTGCGTAGCCCTCCCACCAGCAAAGAAGTGAAAGGAGTAAATAGGTTTCTTTTTCACATGCAGCTTTCTAATTTGCTCAACCTTTCCACCTCAAGGAAGCAAGTGGATACAAGGAGACAGAAAGAAATGAGAACATAAGAAAGACACGCTCTTACAATTGTCAGACTAAATGTATCATTTCTGCAGCTCCATGGAAGGCAATGAAGCTGAAATCAGTTCTTCATGCATGGATTATGGTATTGCATAGCAATTTTTAGGCATCCATAAAATGCAGTATAAATAGTTCATGCTCAGTCCTAAGGGTGAGGTGTTTCATTTGTTTACTTCTATTAGATCATGGCTATTCTGCAAGCTCAAGGAAATACCTGATTGAAAATTTTAGTGCAAAGGAGAGGATTGTTTTGAAAAAAGGGTAGCAAAGAGCTGCAGAGTGATAAAATGAAAGTTAAAGAGTACCTCAGTTTGAAGCAAGCCAGAAGAATAGTTTAGAAAAATACAGTAGAGGTGTGTAACCCCAGAAACTACAGGAAAAGCAAGTAAAGTTATTATACCCATTTTTATTTGTTCAAGACAGAAGAAAATCAGAGAGACATGAAAGGCAGCAGAGGCCAGACAGCTTTTGGATGGATAATGGTCAATCCAATCTTGTTATTTTGTGTTCTTTCTTTGCCGATGCCTAGGTTTCGCTGTACATCACACCCACATCTTGAACACAACCTCAGGTGGACTCTATTCTTAGGTTTTTTTCCTGAAGGAAAAAGGAAGTTAATTGAGGTGGAGAAGAATTGAAAGTCAGTAACTTTTAATATAGAACACATTCCAAATTCAAGTTGTTTCATAAAAAGTAATCAAAACAAAAAAAAAATTGCAAAATATCTGACTAGTAGCATAGAAACATAAAATGTTGAACACAATAGCAAGTGATTTAAATTAAATGCAAGTACATAAGGAGGCTAAACTTTCAGTCACAATCTGTTGCATTAGTGCACAGACTAGTGAATTGTGTTGTTTCTGGTTCTTGAGGAATAAATGTCACTTTGTGTCCCCTGACTGCATCTGAAGTCAATAAATCCATCTGTTGCGTCTCACGCATGCAGAATGCATTTTCATCCCCTCCAAGCCATGTTCATTGGCCAGCTTGATACAATTAAATGCCTGCATGACACATTCAGATCCTTGAATTTAAGCCATTAATTTAAGTATGCATATTGCAGTCTCTCCCGGGTACAGGACGGAAGGGGAGCACAAATAACAACAGTGTTAATATGCATCCCTTGCCATTATAGGTTGTGATCTTAAGATATCTGACAAATAATAAATAAAGATAGCAGCTCATTTCAACAATTGCGGTCTATTTTAATTTGTTTTTGTAAAACCCTCTCTCAGTCTTGGTCGTGCCTCTGTAGACTTAGGGGAGTGTGGAGAATAATGTGTATCTCCTTCCATTAATTGAACATAGCACCTTTATTCAATGGCAGTATGTTAACTTGTCAAAACTCATCATCTTCATGCCACATAATAAAACATTCCTTAATGCAACACAGAACTATGTTGTCATCTAGCTCACCTAGAAGAAAAATTCCACATAAACTATTTTGTGCCATCTGTTTCTTTGCCTGAGCAAGTTTTCCCTTTAGAAGATAACCCCTGTGAGATGTTAATTAACATTTTGTTTGGAAAAAGTCTGAATAAACCACTTGCATTGAACCAGTCTTAACATACTGAGTTATTTTTTATTCTTCCCCGTCTACATATTTCTTTTGACCCAAAGCATATTTTCTCCTTCTGTCAGAGAAGCTTGGATTTCATTCCAAGTTGGGGAGAAATGCAAGCCAACCAGCTGTCAATAAAGATTGTCCCATCTTATTAAAGACTAAAACTAAAACAGAATTAGTAGTCTTTGATATTCCTCCCACAAATGCTATGGTTGCTTTTCCTCAGTTCGTGGGGACAGCATTTCTTCTTTAGGATAATGCCATTGCTAAGATACCCACCCAGCTCCTCTCCTGACTTGCTGAATCCGTAAATTATATTTTATATCAGGTTATTTGACATACAAGTAGAATGAAAACCCTTCAGAGGAAAGAATGTTTTTAGGAGAAAAGGTGCTTTTCTCAGTCAGGAGAATCAAAGCAATCTAGATACATTTGTGCTGCATGACTGAAGTTTTGTCTCTTTGTTCATATTTTTGGCTAGATCTGACATCCCCCACAAGAAATTGTGCATCTCAAGGGAGAGAAGAAAGGAAGAGACTGCAACCTATTATGCACTGGGATGTTACAAAAATATCTTTCGTGTGTCAGGTGGTACAATGTAGGTGGTATAATTCAGCATTATCGTGCGTTGCTACCTGTCTATCACCACACCCTTAAAACGATCCCTGTCATTAGTATGGTGTCTACACACAAAGTGATTGCACTTTTTACTTTGCTGAAGGAAAAAAACAGATTTCAAAATACTAGAAGCAGCTCAGAATAGGACCAAATAATCTTTCCTAAAATTTATATGCCTATATATACATATAAAATCTGATTTCCAAGTTTTTATTCTATAGGCATTTATAGAAAGAGAGGTTTCTCTTTTACGGTTTATTTTATTAGCTGAAAGAATGAGTTTGCAAATCTTTGCAACAAGAATGTATAGCGCATCTGTGCAGTAATATGGAACTGAATTCTGAGGTTTAAATTAGATTATTAGCAGAACTGAGTATTTTACAACCCACTGGGGAAAGTACTTGGCAAAAAGCTTTCATGGCACTTCACCTTTCCATGACCAATGTAGCAATCCGGGCTCTGGTTCAACTGATAAATAACTTCACCTTGGCTGTAAATGCAACGGTGGGAAGAGATTAGGGAAAGGAAACACAAAGGAGGGAGCTCATTTGAACAGAAAAAGACTAGTGCTGAGGATCATGAGCAGGTGAGTAGTTTTAATTGTTCCTAAGTACAAGAAAAAGGACGTGATTCTTACAACAGTATGACAGTATAAAGTTAGGTGGCATTTAAAGAGGTGCCAAGAGAATTTCAGAGCCCTTACCCATTAAGTTTTACTGAAAATGCCAGATTCTAGTTATATAGAAGATGAAGGGAATGGGATAGGATGAATGGGATGAATGGGAATATTTTGCACAAGTACAAAATCAAATATGCAGATACTATCTGCTTTTGGCAGGAGGGAAACCTTGAACTTGAGAAGGTCTAGGCTGCATATCTGCGGTATACCTTACTATTGTGAAAATACATCGTATTTATTCTAAAACTACTTGCTAGCACTGGCCTAAATCCCGTGTTTTTTTTTTTTTCTACCTTATAATAGTGACTGTGTGATTCAAAGAGACTGAGTACAATACCTTTTGTATTTAATTTGAATATTATCAACATTACATAGATTAGGGATACAACTCTATTTCCATTTCTCATTCTATTTTGTTTCCACAAAGTCTAGTGTTTTTTTTTTTTCTATTTTTAAAATTGTTTTCCAGCAGCAAAGTCCACGGAAAACTGCTTTTTACTTTACATTGTAGAGAGCCTTTCACCAGGAGGGCACAGAGAGGTGATTTTAGGAAGAACCAGGTCAGTATGAATCCAGGTCTCCAACACTCTCACACATTTCTGGGGAGACTACAACAGGAAACAAGGCAATGGCTAGAAGGAGCGTGGGATGCAGCCTTTAAACCAAAAGCTCACAGAGTAAGTGTGGACACGTGCATATTCCCCAAGGCCTCTGACCTGGTACCTCTTGGCAAGGTAACTGAGAATGTGGAAAAATCAGAAATTAAGATAACAATCAGTGGTTTAAAAATCCACTAACTGAAAGGTGCCTTATTATCATTAAAGGGTTGCTTTATTAGGTCCTAAAGGGATTTGCTTTTATTCTGTAGTATAATATTATCATCTGTAATTCCACAGCAAGCAAATGTATGATATTCTTACCGTTTCCAGATGATACAAGGTTTGCAGGAATGGCAAATAATGCAGAATACAGGTGACTGAGCCCTCTCAATCATTTGATCAGCTAACTATGGAAGTTTTAGGGCAGCCATGTATGAAACAATACTTTGAAGAATGAAACAAAGCTTCTGAGGTCATGGAAGCTAGAGACTGAACATGTGCTCTCACTCTGATCCTCTTAGTAAGGGCGGACACAATTTTTACCGTATAATAGGAAACTGTATTATCTGTGACATGGGTGCAACTGTCACTGTAATGTAGTGGTCAGCCTGGACACTGTAAATGCCCAGTAAAGAGTCACAAAAAAAGTATCTAAAGGTTACAAAGTTTACAAAACAATCTGAATAAATTGTTCCATCATCTACTTAAGCCTTAGTTTCTGATGACTAGAATTTCTTGCACCTTCCTCTGCTGGAAGAGAGACTCTTCTCTTAACTAAATTGCTGTTCCATGTAATGAGAACTAGAAAATGTGGTCAAGCTAAATCAAACTTTTGCTTAGGCAAGCTAAGATTGAGCCCACTGTTCTATTTTACTGCAATGCCTATTTTTTATCTCTCGATCAGTCCAGGCTCCTGCTGCGTGCTCTTAGTTTCTGTGCAAGGTAGAAGGGTTGGAGGGCTCTTTTCTGATATTTGTGTTTTGGCTGCAGTTGATGCAAAGGGATCTCCTTGTGCCCTGAGCAAGGAGGAAAACTGTGACAGAAAGGTGGAACCTGCTGCTGAAAATACCATTTGTGTGTTTCTTTCCATTCTTATTAATCCAATTATTTCAGCGGGTGTATGCTCAGACATGGTCAGACATCTGAGCTCAGACTCAGGATTACTCTGTGAAGGTTTATGCACAAATTTGACTTCATGCGCTGCAAGTTGAGACAAGGTGTTCCTGCTGAGTAGCACCAAGTAAATGTCCAGCCCCAAACTTCTCATCGCCTCTCTGCAGAAACTAGAATGAAATTACAAATACTGCTATTAACTTGAAAAAGCTTGCAATATCTCTACAGGAGCTTTGGCCTTTCTGTGAACATTAGTTAGGAAGTTTTTTTGTGTGTGTTTGTTTCCAAAATAAGCACCGAGGGCAAAACACAATCCTTAGAGGAACCCAAAGCATAAAGTTGACTTCTGCTGATCACCTGCTCTGAAGCTAAGGAAACTTCAGTGCATGGTCACAAAGCCTTGTTAGTAGAGAGCTCATCTGCAGGATCCTCTCTCCTTTTTAACTCTGCTTAATTCTGTGACTGAAGTAAGGACAACAGGGTCTATTTGTGGGTTTAAATGTAATTTATTATGTAATTGTTGCTTGGTAAACCAGTTTACGTGCGATTCAATAATACAGCATTTCAACCTTACTTTAAAATCTGTCTTACAAATTAGTGTTGTGTTGCTACTGGTTTAAGATCAGTGCTGTCAAATATTAACAAAATACAGGAAATATGTCCTTCTTTTTCAGGAAGTGCTTGTTTCACTGAGTCAGTAAAACTGTTTCAGCTTAAGAGAATCAGATTTAAATACTACTTACAGTCATGCCTAACATCTTATACCAGTAACAAATATTACTGGTATATTAAGGGTTTCCTTAAATTCAGAAGCTAGCAGATGAACGAACTCTATGTTAGTTTTTCTCTTCCTGTATATAACAACCCTATGAAGCATTCGCTATTGAAACATTTCTGGAAATATTTTCTGTAAATGGACTTTCTGTACAATATACCAGTTTGAGGTCTTGTGCAATGTTGCACATAATATATGCAATATATCTTCTTTATATATTACAGGTATGTATTCATTGATAGCTGAAGGGAGGAAAACAAAGAAAACTATGCTGCTTTTTTAACAGGGATGAACAACACTTTCATTTTCACCAACGAAATTGATGCTACTTGGTTTTGAATACTAAACCACTTTATTTAAAATTTATATTTACTTAGATTTAAGTTAAATACATGTGGTGTCACTAAACTGATGAAACTTCTGATTATAACCCTATACCTCAACATTTCCTCTCTTTTCCTGTTTGGTAGCTGGAGACAGGTTATAAGATACAGGCTGGATTCCTCATTACAACTCAGCTTTGCCGAAGGGAAGAGGTTAATGGGAATGTCACACTTCTAGTTCCCATCATTACACCCACAAGTTATTGACTCTAAATGCTCTTCTACTTTGTCCTTCTTGCTGTGGCTAACAGATGATTCTGGTCCCACTTCCCACTGCCAGCATTCAGCCCACTTATGCCTAGAAAACTATGAGAAAAGAGAAATAAAGAGCAGTGATGCTGGATCTATGGCAGCCAGGGAGCTTTCTTTATGCTCCAGCCACTTTTCAGTGATCAGTGCAATCTCCTTTATTGCCCCAGTAGGTCCTTTCCAGACCTAACATAAAACACTTCACGTCCTTCTCTTGCTTTGTAGAACCTCAATAGTAAATTTCCAAACATTATTTCCCACTCGCATCTGTCTGTCATTTTGCCTCTCTCTCTTCCAGTTTATTTCACATTTTCTGATATGATTCAAGAAAACAACAGATGGCAACTTCATCCAAGTGGGTGTTATCCATGAGGGACTGCAAAACAAGAGCTTGTTTTCCAATAACTTCCTGCCTTTCAGGATAAAAGTTTCAGAACCTAGGCAAGGAAAGATCTGCTGTTGATGTCAGTGAATTGGGATTAAGAACTGGTCTCAAATGAAATTTTGAATCTAACTTGTATTGACTAGATTTGGATGACGGATTTCTAATGTGCAATGCATGACTAGCAATGATAATACAGTGTAGCTGGAGAAACAGAGGCAGTATAAAGAAAGAGAATGAGAAGTTGGGTGGTTATGTGGGAAACATCTGTTAAAAACAGTTGAGAGATTAAAAGGATGGGATAAAAAGGGAAAGAGGAAAGGAAGAATGGTGGGATAAAGGAGTAAAGGGAGAAGGAAG
>JAVSBS010028771.1:0-17906 GCA_033124195.1 Coracias cyanogaster | reverse complement strand
GAGAGAGGAAGGAAGGAAGGAGGGAGGGAGGGAAGGAAGGAAGGAAGGAGGGAAGGAAGGAGGGAAGGAAGGAAGGAAGGAAGGAAGGAAGGAAGGAAGGAAGGACAGGTATAAGACATAGCAGAGCATATTTAGTCACACAGTGGTTTTGCCCAACACCTCCTCCTAAGCACAGTTCCACTTCTTCAAAACGTTGGGACTTTCAATTGTGCCAGAAAATGCAATAAAAATAAATGGGGTAAAAGAGTTACAAACAATAAGGCAGATTTTAATTAGATTTCTTGGGGTAGGGGTGGGACAATATCTGTTTCTTGTCATGACAAAAAAAAAGTTTTCCTTCTGGTTCCTCAACAAAAAATAGCCTTCTGAGCAGCAGAGGAGTGCAAATACTTTGGGCTACATATGGTGATTAGCAATGAAATGGAGAAGTAAGCATGTGAAGCATGAGAAAATTTATCTCAGGTCACAGATGAAGTTTTAGCTTTTTCTTCTTTTTCGAGGCTTGCTCAGCCTACAGCTTAATGAATACAGCAGGCTACAACTCATATAATTAATAGCTGTTGCTGAAGAAAGGGATACATATTATTAAAAACAGTGTCAGAACGCAGAAAAAATACTGAGAACATAAAAGCTGAAGTTGAGGACAATCTTTAATTCTGGCATAAAGTGGGATACAAATTAACTAGAACATAGGACATGTCTACTGATGCCACCAAAGGGGTTTCAAAAGGCATACAAAAAGGAGCAATTCAAATCAGATAAACGCATAAGGAGTTAGTTGGCTTTGTCTCACCTGCCTTTGGGTGTCTGAAGTAAACCCTTCAGACCTGAGCTAGGGAGGCAAAGTTCCCACTAGAAAGAAACATGTTTCAAGAGAACAATTCATCTGAATGCAGATGCCTGCCTTAGGTCAAGACGAACTGCCCTCTCAGTGTATCTATTTTTTTCCTCTGACTATAAGGTGGACCTTCTGTTGACTGATCAAACTTAGATGACTAATTTCTATTTGCTCAGGTTAGAGTAATTCAAGACAACCCAAGATATAAACGGTCACCAAATAATGCATCAAGAACTTTGTTGAGATGAGGAAGAATTTGTACTGGGTCTGGAAGGATTGTGGTGCATTGATGCCAGTCAACAGCCAAACACCCACACAGCTGCTCACATACACCCCTCTCGCATGAGACAGGGAATGAGCAAGCATCTGTGTGGTTACTGGCTGTTGGCTGGGGTCAATCCACCACAACTTGATGTGAATTGTCTGTCTTAGAGTAAAAACCTTTATTTTGCCTAATTGTCAGGAAGATTTTGTATATTGGTCGATCTTGTTGAACTAGAAGATGGCTAAATAACAGTTTACAAACTCCTGGAGCTATAAAAGCAATCTGAAATCCTGCTATCTTTAAACATATTTTGCACTACACATTCCTTCTGTCAAGAAACAGTAGGAATCTAAACGATGGCTCTTTCACATGGACTTGTTAACAATGCAAAATCTTTTTAGTACCAAGAAATAGGGTTTGTGCAATATAGACGTCATATTTTTAGTGACATTTTGCCTGAGCTAACACGCTTAGCAAGAAATGAAAATCTAAATTTCCTGATACTGACCAGGAAGTGAGAGAATTAAGAATGCTGAGTAAATTACTCATTATTAAAAATTACTGTATTTAATTGGACACACTCTTCCTGTTTCTTTCACTGCACTTTTTGGATGATTTCAGTGCAATGGTTTCTTCCGTTAGTCTCCCTCTAGTGGATTACCCCCTCTGGGTGTCAGCAGAGTCTTTCATCTTGAGTTTTTATTTTTTCTTCACTTCTGTGTGGCTACAATGTTATAATATAATTGAACAAACTATGCCCAGCAATGCCTCTATTCCATCCCTGATGACTGCACCTTTCAAGCTCATATTTGTTCCTATTGCCCCATGTATCAGCTGTCTGGGCTACAATGCATGCAAAGTATTCCCAGTCCTCACTTTAAAAAATATATATTAAATATATTAAAGAAATATAATTATACTATCATGGGTTTTGGTCATTCTTCTGTCTCCCAAATCAGTTCATGGACCGGCTCAGAACGGAGGTCTGTGTCAAGCAGCCTTTTCAGTGGTCTAAATTAGGACCTGGTGAAACAAAGTAAAGCTAAGCACGGTTAAATCATGTCACAAATATGAAATGCTTTTTCTAAGCCTCCAGCAAGTATAATCTTCCAGTGACACAGATATATTCTAGTGCTTGATGGATAAAAGATAACATGGCCTGCACTACTTTTCAAAGGAAGCCTCTGTAATCTGGGGGAAAAAAATATATTTAATTATAACAAACATAGCATCCGTCTTGGGCTTCTTTGTAATAGCTGTATTATGTTAGAATTTCTGTGGGGGATCAGAGCCCTTCTATGTTTAACACCTATAAGCCGCACGAAAAAGGCTATTTCCTGCCCTAAAGACCTTACACTACAAAAGGCAGAGCAGCCAAAGAAGTGGACTCAGCAAGCAGAAGCTGGGAACAGAAGGAGGTAATAAGAACTGACAGCAGTTGCTGAGTATTATAACTATTAGCATGGGCTGCCAAACATCTTTGTGACTGCGGTGATTTATAGGCAGAGGAAAGGTTTCAGGTTTGCAAATGTGGATCTGAAGAAGGAAAAGCTCATGAGCACTGGTGCTGCTGTGTCTGAAAGGGCACACCTCTTCTCCAGATCACAAGCTTTTTCCTGCAAATACATTCAAACTGTGCTTTTGATTTTCTTGCCTTTCCTGCTTATCCCAGGTGGCACTGCTGTTCAAGCAGGACATCAGATAGATTCTGTTCTAATTAAGCAATTAGCTGCACAATTAAATCTGAAGTTTGATAAACACTGTGATCTACACTCTGTAACTGCTTGTGAAGTGACGCTCAGGTTGTCTGTTCCCTGTTCACTGGACTCCCACTTTCTCTTCTTCAAATCCCTTCTAGTACCAATGGGAATAATAATTAAGAATGATAACAATGAAACTCACTGTTAAGTTCCTGCGTACCACCTTACTGAGCATGCTGGCTTTTACTTGGGAGCGTAGCCTCCTGTGGCAGTGAGCCAATTCATCTTGCACCAGCTCAGGGAGAGGGCAGAGGAGCTCGTATCTATCCCCGCTCCCCTCCTGTATCTACCTAGGAAGAGATTTCAGGTGTTGATTTAGCATGATAAATAGTGTAAAGAGGGCATTAGTACCCAACCCTTGTTACCTACTGTACTGCCTGCTTCCAAACCATGCAACATAATAGTGGCTGGGCTGTCAGCCACTCTTTGTGCAATATAAATCAAGGCCAAGCACATTCAAGTCTTAAAAAAAAAATCCTCCCTCCTATGAACTCATTTATTGTTCTGCATGGACCAATTCTGCTAACGCCTACCCACTTGAATAACTGTACTCATTCTTCGAAATCAAAGTATGGCTGACTAGTCGCATGCAAACTGGGTTAAGCCCTTAAATTCTGAGCTTTTGAAGACAAAACTGCATGTGACATGCTTTGCAGTGCTATTGAACTACTTCAGCATACTATGAAGAAAGAAAACACAAGTAGAAACGAAGGCAAGGCTTTTAAGATGTCCTTAAAGTGACCTTCAGACAAAACTAGTGCTGAACACTGAGAAAGGAATTGTGAATGAAGAAGAATAGTGTCCCAAGTGTAAGCGAAAGCTCCACAATCCCATTTAAGCATTCTTAGAACATTAATCCATTTAAGATAATAGGACAGCAAAGGACCATTGTTCAGGAAGTGAAAGATAAGATGGGCTGGGTAACTCCTTTCCAACATAGAGATACTATATTTCAATTCTGGAAATATATTCAGAGAAATTTGAGATCTTTTATTATTTAAAAGGCTCCACTGAGGGCTTTAAAAGTGTTTATTTTAAAAAGCAAAACCCTACAGCCACTCGAACATAACAACAAAAAAATCCACCTCCTAACGTACGAGCTAAACATGTACTTCATTACTTTAATCTACTCATAATTACCACTTTCACATTTCTTTCACTTGTCATAAAATTGAATCTTTCCAGACAGACAGTCTGATAAAATTATACAGTTAGCTACAGTACGTCAAAGACAGCAGGTGAAAGTAAACTGCATATTCACACACACTGAAATTCTGGTTGACCTTAAACAAGTTTTGGTTTTTCCTGCCTCTCCTTTTTTGAATCAATCCTCACTTAGTGCAGTTAATGTTTCTAATTTTCAGTTTGAACTGTTTCATCTGGACGTAATGGAGAAGCAAAGCAAATAGCTGAAACAATCAGGTTGTGTAAGGTTTGTCTTTGTCTAGTTTGTAAAAGACAATGCTGCTCCACTGAAAACACAAAGAGAATTCTAATCAAGTTGGAGTTTCCCTGAAGGACCTGTGTTAAACAGTCTGGCCCTGAGACAGTGAAGATTGTACTTCACTTCAGATATGGACTTTATGAGAGATGAATATCAAACATTTTCAAGGTCTTTCAGAAAGAAAATGCCATCATGGCCTCATGACAGCTGATTTGGATTATTTTATTTCTTAAAGATATTCTAGGTCATTTTTAAAATATAGATTTAATCAGTTTTCAGTTTAAAATTCCCAGAAAAAAAAAAATCTTATTCATTCTGATTTATATTAAACATAAAAGATTGTATCAATGCAACTCTGTGTGGGTTTTCAAATCTCAGACCAGAGCGTTTAGAGCTATTTTAAATCTGCACTTTTGAACATGCGTAGCCTGTGAAGGTTTTCATTCGGTGTTCACGCAATGCTAATGCAGTCGTGACGCGCAGGCCACAACGCCTCTGCCCACAGATGACAGCACAGAAGGCACAATTCGGTGTATTTTATTTACATTGACAAGGTCGAGGGGTCAGGCTGCTGATTATGAACTCTCCTGTTAGAGGGACCCAGAACATATGCCAGCAGGGGATTCACTGGCAGCTCCCTTAAGCAAGGATTTAGGATATTAGTGTCCAAATGGAACAGCTGGGTGCTCACCTCAGCCTTCGCTCTGGGCTAAATCTTTCACTGTGTGTCACCCACAGCTCTACCCCACGGCCAGCCAGGCAGGTTGATGATTTTCCGTGAAAGTAATGCCTACAGAGAGGTCAAAGGTTCAGGAATGAGGCAGTAAGTATTTTTTTCAACTTTTGGGATTGTGTAAGCCCCACAAATGGCCTCAGGCCCTGCTGAGCTAATGATGCAAGTTCCCCAGCTAGAGCACAGTTAAGTTGTGTTCGTTAACAGCAAACATCAGCTTGTACCATTGCCTCACAATTTATTGAAATTTAAATAACCTTTGTGATACATGGAGTTAGTCTGTGCTTAACAGGAATGACAATGAATTATAAGGGGGTAAGATTAATCCTGTATTCAGGAACTTGGGCATTTTACTGATGATGGCTGTGTCACCAGCACATGCTGCCAGTGACCCTTTAGAGATTATTCTGTGCAATATGCTGTAGATAGCAAAATGAAATCCATCAAGACACAAACATTTGGAAAAGCCAAGGTGCTTATAGCTTAAGAAAAAAGAAAACCTACCATTTCAACATGAAAATGCACAAAGATTTCAGATAATCCTTGAGCAGATATTTTGTTTGGCTTTTAACGTAACAGCTCTAGTAACATTTGTGGCTGCCTTTGAGTTGTGGACTGAGTCTGGAAAAGCTTTAGAGTACATGGGACTGGGATGGAACTACCAGGTTGTACCCAGATACCATCCATCCACTCGACTAACCAGCTTTGTGGACAGGTGTAGCCCACCCCAGTTATAAACTAAAACACTAAATATGAACCAGTGAAGTTTATTTAGCAGGTATTTTACATCAGTGTTGGGGTGGGTGAAGAGCAAACAAGAATTGTTTTAAAGGATCATGACAACCATGAAGGACACAGGGAAAGCCACCAGAAATCTTTGGCAATGAGCATATGTTTGATGCAAGTACAGCTAAACCAAATAAGCCACAAATAAGCTGATACCCTACACTGGCGATCAATTTGTATCGGAAACACTGTGGCCAGCAGGACTAGGGAAGTGACTGTCCCCCTGTACTCGACACTAGGGAGGCTGCACCTTGAATACTGGATTCAGTTTTGGACCCCTCACTTCAAGAAAGACATTGAGGTGCCGGAGTGTGTCCAAAGAAAGGCAATGAAGCTGGTGGATGGTCTAGAGCACAAGCCTTACAAGGAGCAGCCAAGGGAACTGGGATTGCTCAACCTGGAGAAGAGGAGGCTGAGGGGAGACCTTATTACTCTCTACAACTACCTGAAAGGAGGCTGTAGTGAGGCAGAGGTTGGTCTCTTCTCCCAAGTAACAAGTGATACGATGAAAGCAAATGGGCTCAAGTTGCATCAGGGGAGGTTTAGACTGGACATTAGGGAAAATTTATTCACCAAAAGGGTTATCAAGCACTGAACAGGCTGCCCAGGAAAGTGGTTGAGTCACCATCCCGGGGGGTATTTAAAAGAGCTGTAGATGTGGCACTTAAAGACATGGTTTAGTGGTGGACTTGGAAGTGCTGGGTTAATGGTTGGACTCAATGATCTTAAAGGTCTTTTCCAATCTAAATGATTATATTATCCTAAACCACACATTCCTGAATTCCTCAAGTTAAAGTAGTCACGGCCCAGGTGCTGTCTGTTTTTGGCAGAAGGCACAGGATCTCGATGTGTGGGTTTTCTGTCTCACTCTCCTTGAAGGGGTGGTTGTCTTTTCTAGTGTTAATGCTATGCTATGTATTCCTTAATTCCATTAGCTCCTATACACACGTTAATGCACACTAGGCTTTCACTAGGCTTTATCAGGCTATGAATATCCATGAAGCCAATGAAATCACAGTTTCTGATCATCTCACTAATTCTGTATGAAAATTTTCGTATCAACAGCAGTTTAAGTTCAATAACCTAATAATACCACTTTTGCATTTAATTCCTGAACATTTCACTTAATGCAGTTCTGAAATCACTAAACTGCTGTGTTAGTTTACTGAAGCATTTTGTAGTTTTCTAGAGTTAAAAGAAATAACAATTGCAGAAATGAAAATTAAACAAGCCTCCTGCCCCAGAGTCCCAAGAATGTATCAGCAGGATAGCAGAGAACCCCCCACCACTCAGACTAACAGCATGAGGGAACCAGGTCAGTGTATTTGCAGTGGGTTTCACAACTATTTCTATCAGCAGCATCATACTGGGGGTTCCAGTGGTGTCTGGGACTTGCAAAACATAGTGGTAATAGTGCTTTCAGACCCTGTCTCAACCTCATTCTTCATTACTTTAGTTCATGAAGCTTTTTACCCTCAGCCTACATCCATCTAGTGGCTTCACGCTCCCTGCCCAATTTCCCTTTGGGTTCTTTGTGCTTAATTCATCATTTTCTAACTGTCCCTTCAGGCTTGGCTCCTCATCCCTCTGCTTCCTCAGCCTGGGCAAAGGACAAGCACTGAAAGCATATTTGAGAGTGAGTGTCTTTGTCTGTAGTGCTTCCTGGCCTTGAAAGGGAGGAGTGGGAAGGCTGGCTCAACTGATGCAGTCTTATCCTAGCTCATACTTCATACAAACAGAACATGAAGAGTAAGTGGTTAAACTATAACACATTTCACCAGCTTTCAGAAGCTCGTGATTCAACAACAAGAAAAAAAAGGGATAATAAAAAAGCATCTTTCTGGAGCCAGAATACTCTCTTAGCAGAATTCTAGCCCTAGTTCTAGCTTGGGAACAGTGAAGCTCCTAGTTTAAGAACTTTTTTCATGTGGGTAAAACCAGATGCAGGTTTATTAGACAGGACAGAGGTTTTAATCTTCTTTGGTAGCCCTTCAGCTCTCCAATAGCACCAGAGAAGGTAGTAACCATTTCCTTCAGGTGATGTGGCTGCTCAACTGTGTAGCCTTCCCAGTCACACAAGGGTTATAGCTGCTCCTGACTAAAACACTCTTTTTTTCCCCGCTTTTCTGAAAAGTGGCTAAGCTATTTTTGTTCTAGTTTTCAAAAGAATTCTTCAGCCTGAGGCAGAAATTCAGCATGAGAAATTTCTGCCCAAATTATTAAAGAATGGTGGAGTTACGAAGTACTGAAAACAGATGGAGTTTAGCACAAGAAATTACAGATGCCATCACTTATGGCCTTTATACTCTCTGAGCATTTATATTGTAACATGTATACAAATGTGAATATGCAGTACCACTCAGCAGAGAACTTGTTTTTCTTACCTTCTCTGTTTCTTTTGAAAAAAGTGATACTGGTTTTATAGCTGCAATAATGATCTTCAAGAAATGTACTTCTAAGTGGCTGGAGGCTGTTAGGTCAACCTTCCAGTGAGCCATCAGATGGCAAGAATCTCCTTGCCTCCATGTCATTATTTCTCACAAAAATCAATAATGAGTTTATCCTTACTTGCTGTTTTAGTTCAGTGTAACAGTGCAAAAGCACAGTGTAACACCGAGACAGAGGGCTCTGAACAGATACCAGGAAAGAGAATGGAGTGGATGTTAATTTCTTTAAAGTTGTCATACAAAAGAAGAACAGAAACCTTAACTAAAAAGGCACTAATTATACATTCTTCTGAGGTGGAAAATCTATTATAAACACAATTTGTAGAACAAAATCTAGCTTTGGCTCTTGCCTATTTTATAATAGTACAGAAGGAAGAGGTGGATATTCTAATAATCATTAGATGCAAAGAAAGAAATTATGAATGAAAGCAAATTTAGCCAGAACCAGCAGATAAGGTAGTCTATATTAAAACCTTGGTGTCTTATTGGTGGATCCCTTTTTTAAATCAACTTTGATTAAAGTAGGGGACAAATTTATGGTTCAGATCAACAAAGGAACATCTGTGCGTTTCCATTTTTATTTGATTTACATTGTTCCCAATCGATTCCATACAAGAGAAGCACCTTCTGGTACTACCAAGACCCACTATAGTGAATTAGAGTGGCTCCATGGAAATCAGTGCTTACAGTTGTTCAAAACTGATACACAGCAGAAGAAAACAAGCCAGACCCGCCCTCTATCTCGTCTCTAAAGCAAGCCATCAGTGGCTACAGACAATTTGAGAAAACAACTATTAATTTTAAACCAAGGAAACTAATTTTGCCTAACTGAAAAAAAGATACAAAAGTAGCCTCTTGATCTCAGGAATGAAAATTATTGGTAAGCAAGGCCTGGCTCTATAGCTTGACTTTCTCTATTTGTATCGCCAGATGGAACCCACACCACTAGGGAATTGTATGAATTCTAATAGACTTCCTTTTTTTACCTCTTTGCATTTTCTGGACATAGTATCAAAGGAGTTTAATGTTAGACCTCCTCTCTGGACAAAGATTTAACAGTAAATGAAGACTGACTTACTCCTGTTACTGTATTTCAGCCGGAACGTTTGGGTAAAATTCAGGCCTCGCTGCATTCAATGGGAGATCTCCTACGAACTTCAGATGAAGCCAGGATTTCATCTGAGCTGTCTGCTCTGTTCTTGTGTAGAAGAACTGACTACAACTAGGCAGAGATGATGCATTGTTCGCTCTAGTCTGCACCTGCGTCTAATTTAGTCTTGCAGCTAGAGCTACACAGCAAAGTAGTTGACAGCTACTAGAGAGAACAGTCTGGAAACTGTCAACTCACAGAGATGCTTTCTGAGCGCTCTTTGGAATAAGTTCTATTCTGTTTAATCAAAGGAGAAGTATTTTTGTTAAGAAACTTCACATTCCAAATAAGGATGCTGTTAAGCCGGGGAATGAAAATATGAAATCGCTGTTTGTTACCAGAGCTGTAAATCATCTGCGAAAGCCTTCACAAACACACCAGATGCAGACTGCTAAATCCTTCCACTTCATGACAGCACTGAACCACTGATGGCATCACGCTTTCCATAGAGAGGAGTGCGCAAGTACCAGATACGTAAAGCATAGATGCATGCTATGATTAGAAAGCGAAGCAGATGCCATATTCGAGCAATAATGTAATATTGTATAGCGAGATAAAAACTTCACATGTGGGTATACAAAAGTATGGGCAAGAAAAACTAGGTTCTGTGCATTCACGTGATTAAATTATTAAATTTTGAGTGGTGTCATGACTGACAGTATAAATAACAATGCAATACTCAAGTCATGCATCTCATTATTTGTCTATGCATGTATATATGTATACATTTAACAAAATTTCCCTCCCCGTAATCATGCACAGAGATAACAATGTTTCCATTATAGCTTTCCCAGCAGTGGTTTGAAAATCAGTAAATATATTTTTCTTCTGCTGCAAATGGAAAGTTGGAGGCTGAACTCAAGGCTGAATTTAAAGTTTTGGAAAAGTTGACTAATTCAGAATTTTAAGACAATGCTTTAAAAAGCAAAACATTTTATAGATACATGACTCAGAAAGGGCTGAAATTTAAAGCATTTAGCTTGACAGGTATATATATATACACAGAGAGAGGCAAAAGGAGGCTTTGTACATTCATAGCATGAAACTACTGTGAATCTGTACAAAATTTTGAAAAGTCTTATTATTTCCAGCATACTATAATATCCATTCAGTATTCAGGTTATGCATTTAATTGCTTGCATATCTGTCAAAATTTGTTACTATTTATTACTTTTTCTATAGCTATGACAAGATGATTAATGTAATATTCTAATTTAATATCCCAGATTGGTAAGATATATTCACAAATGATTTCATTGTTATTTTGCCTCACTGGCCTTCTACTCTCTTTGGCCAGACCTTCTGGTTACTTAGCCTACCTTTAGCCTCCAGCATTCATGATCTTCAGCTTTCAAGAAATTAGGGCAATATCCATAAAAGGATGTTTTAATTTAGTTTACCTTGCCTTAGACCCAGAAAGCAGGTTCATAGACCTATATTAGGTACTAAGAATAGAATTTACATCCAACCAATGCTCTAGCCAATGAGAAACACCGAAGATCATGAAATCTCACCTCTCTGAAGTGTTTAAAGCACCTGATACCGAGCTGCAGAAATGCATCTTGGACTAGATCAATATTCACAATTCATAATATCTTTTGGGGGCTTAGAAGTCTAAGTTGTCTATGCTTAAAGAGATGCTTAGCTCACTCTTTAGTGGTTGTCCTTTGGGAATTGTTCAATGCTGAAAACACGCAGGAAATGGGATATTTACTGGAAAAAAAAAATATTCCAGCCCCATGGACACTGAGATAACTAAAAACTGCAGTACAGATAATAATGCCAGTGGCTTGATTCTGGCTTCTACTTTTTGCTAAGTTCCCTCATCGTCTTTTTACTGCTTTTTACCAGAAATCTGAGTCCCAACTGTATTGTCCTTGAAACCAGGCTTAGTCCGTTATCGTGAAAACTTCAGCCTTTCACAAATTATTCTAAAACCTGCTCCCGAGCTTTTACAAAGATCCAAGAGCAGCCACTTCAGTTGAAACATGCCAGTTTGGAAATCCATTTCATGAACACCATCTTTTAAAAACATCTCACACCTAAGCCATGCATGTGCAAGACGTCATTCCTGAGCAACTTGGTTCGAATTCTTCTTAAAGTATAAAATAACTTGCTCCCAAGAACACGGGTGAGGGGCGGCACTGGGACAAAGAGGCCCCTGAATTCAGCAGGATTTAAGAAATCTGAGGTAGGAAATACCTTCGGCGCAGGAATTTACCTCAGCCACCGCTGCCCACACCTGGCTTTCTAGGGTGTTTTAAACGTGTCCAGCCACGGATTTCAGTCTCTTTCATGCAAAAAACATCCCGTCTTCCTCGGAGCTGACGCCCCAGCCCCGCTGCCTGGGCACACAGGGGGATCAGCCGGCGCTGCGGAGCCCGGGCCGCCTCCATCGCCCTCCGCGCTGAGGGGCCCCCGGGCTCCCCCGGCCATTGCCTCCCTGTCCGGCCAGCTCCCTCCGCCGAAAAGAGCCCTGCCGCCTTCCCCGGGCACCCCGGCGGCACAGGCAGGCTGGGCCCACCGCCGCTACCCACGGCGGCCCGTACACGACCCGGCCGCCGGTCGGCCCGGCGCTGGTTTCCGGTGGGACTTTGTGCCGCGGTGTTTCCCTTCCCCTCCTCGGCCCGGCCCGGCCCGGCGCGGCGGTGGCGGCGGTCTCCCCGCGGCCCATGCAGTCGCGGGTGCTGTGCCTGGGCGGCGGGGCCGGGGGCCCCGCTGCCCGCAGGGTCCGGCTGCTGCTGCGGCAGGTGCTGGGCGGTGGCGCGGCCGCGGCGCGCTCCGGCCGCCCGGAGGTCAGGGCGCTGCACGGCTCAGGTAACGACCCTGCCCCCGGGGTGCCTCGGCCCGGGCCTGGCCTGGCTTCCGCACAGCCCCCGCCTGGGTTCCGCACGGGTTCTGCACAGCTCCCTCCCGGCCTCCCCACAGCTCCCCCCCGGCTTCCCATGCCAACCCTCAGGCCCTGATACCGGGCCCGGGGACGTGGCTGCCCGCTCATCCAGGCGGCCCCGGGGCGGCCTGGAGGCAATTTATGGGCTGCTGGTTTGCCCAGTTTGTGCTGCTTTCTCTGTTGCGCTTTATACTCGTGAGTATTGCGTGAGAGGACAGGGCAAAGTTCACTCACAGGCTCGCAGGGGTGCTTAGTGTGGCTTTCCATAGCTTCTCCTTCACCCGCAGCGAAGCAAGGAGCAGCCCACAGCCCATGCCTGTGAGAACTCTTCTCCTGGCTTATGACCATCTTGTGATGCTTTCTGTTTCAGCATTGCATGGCTTTGTCCTTCTGCTAAGGTAAAAAAGCCCCATCCATGTCAGGCGTTGCTAATGCTGATGCATGTTTGAGTGTGTCTGCACCGTACGGTAATGAGATAGGGGTTGACATTGAGCTTGCGTATGCTGGGAAGGATGACCTGAACTGTCCGGGAATATCCTCTGGTGACCCTTGAGACAGATGACAGGCCTACGCAGAGCAGAAGTGGCGTTTGGAAGCGGTGACATATGCCTGTGGTAGCTGGCACTTTTCTGGATGAATGCCAAAAGCAACAGAGCGAGTGATGAGCAGCTGTAAATTAGGGAGATAGAATAACAGCAAGTGATTCTGATGGTGAGGTGCTCACTAAAGCTCTTAATTATACCTCTTTTTTACCGTTTATCTCAGTTTTTATTTTTTGTTTAATCTGTTTATTAGGTGACTAGCTCATTTCTTTAAATATGTGTTTGGTTTCTCGAAGGTTTCTGAAGAAGGAAGCTTTTGAGGGATCGATAACTGACATTCCTTCAAGAATTTTTGAATAGCGAATATTTGTGAAAAGTAGTAAAAGTTCTAGGGTTGTTTATCTTAAATAGGAATAAAAGGAAACAAATTAACAATGTGGGAAACAAGCACCTGAAGAAGGCGGATCGGCACTTCTCAGCCCTTTGTTGGGATGAGTAACCTTAAGAACAAGAAGAAATTCAGAGAAATTGACTGGTAACAAATGCAGTATTACCAAAAATACTTCATAATTTCCATCTGCTATGGAATGCAACTGAGTGTAACTTAGCCATGTTCATGAATATACTGTATATGTATATGAGTAATAGGAGCATTCCCGGTTACAATCAATGGCGGCAATAGTTTTAGTAGAAAGGTTTAAATCTCGAAGCTCTAGACAATCTTGTGGTTTATTATAGGCAAGCTAAGAGATAATGTTAGGGAAATTTGTCCTCCCAGCACCTGAGTCATCTCCTTCATATAGTGCTTCCTGTGCTTCTGTGAATTTGGAACCTTCAAATTAGGAATACTATTCATTAATTGGGTGGGGGCTTTAAAAATTTATTTTATTTTAAAGATCATTGCATGTCCTCTTGCAGGCCCTATCACTCCTTTGAGGTTATTGAAGTCACAGAGATGGTCTGAAATTTTGTGTGCAGTTCATGGATTTGCTATTTCTATACAGCTGCTGTAGTTGCAAGTCTTGTTGTAAGCAGTGTTGGGGTTGCATGTCTCTTCCCTACTGATAGAGAAAATATTTCTGAAAAGGCTGGAAGCTGTTAACAGTCAAGTAAGCAGCAAATTGTCATCTACCCAGTAATTTGGATCTGACATCCCTGCCAGGTCGGATTTACTGTCTGTGATGGTACCTTCTCAGTGTAAGGGAGAAAATGTGTCTGATTTTTCCCTGTTGCATGTGAAGGAGCCACGTGTATTCAGCTCTGTCTTTGTAATGCAAATATGGCTTGTTGGTGCACTGGGAGGCTGTGGAGGAACTAGTGGAAAAGCTCAAGAGAATCCTGGAAGTGAAAGACAGAGGCACCCAGTGACTAAAGGGTCATGGGAATATCTAAGGAAGGGTTTGGGTTTGCACAACTTATTTAATGAGGGAAACTGCATTTATAGTGAAAAAAATGTTGTGGAAGGTTGGCTATCGGATTAATTTTTTAATGCAGGTTTCATGTTTCTATCCAAAAGACTGAAAAGAATCAAGTTTTTGTAGACTGCAGAGTTACTTGTGATGAATTATTATCTTAAAGACATTATGAGCTGAATAAAGTGAAGATCTATGTGACTCAGTTCACTGACATTTAATTATTTGCATCTATCTGTATGTAATATGAAACTTTTGAAAATATCTGATGGAATACACAATATCGGAGATGCTTTAAGGGGTTGGTGGTAACAAATACTGAATTAGGGGAAAAGTGAAGAGCTGGAAAAATAAAAATCCCTGCCAGTCAGATAATACAGGCAAAGGAGGGTCTCTCATGTGCTTTGTTGCTCAGAGTATATAAACCAACTTGTACTTGTCACTTGCGTAGACCAAAATATATCCTAGCTTCATTCGCTGTTTTCTGCAGCTCTGCGTGTCCAGCTTCACTTCCTATGCTTGCCAAAACCTATTCAGTCCTGTCCTAATCAATCCTGTGTTTAAAGCCTAAAAGATTGCAGTGATATGTACAAGGGTATCTGCTGAGTAAAACACATTCAGTTGTGAAAAGTATCAGACTTCAGAATCCTGTAATGTTAATCAAGTGTACGGGATCTAAGTTACTGTGGTAAAAATTTGTAACCTGAAAGAAAACTATGAATGAGACCATGTGTTTAGAAGGGGTTTGGGGTAATTAAAATTTTTTTTTTCTGGGTTTATTACAGTCAAAAGACTAAAGACCTGGTTGATGATGGATGTCAATGCTTTCCAGCACATCCCTTTCCTGACTTCACTTGTGTCATTGTCTAGTTCACATGTTGACAGCCAGGAGTGTGGTTCTGGCAATATTTTTTTTGCTGGCAAAACCTATTTAAGAGACTTCATTCTTTCACCTTTCTCTTAACATTTCTGCTGTTGTTCGTTGCCTCCATAGTTGTACTTAGGGGGCTGCATTGTGGTGACTGAAACAATTCCAGTGACTTGATTTATAGCGAGACCTTATGAACAGTTGTTCCATCAGCACAACTGAGACGGCAGCAAATGGAGATGGGAGTTGTCCAAGCCAGTTGTCATGAAAGTTTGCAGAGTCATGGCTGAGTTATTTCAAATTATTCTAACAGTTAAGAGAGAGAAGGTTGGTGGCAAAAAAATGGTCTTTTGTTAGACCCACTGATATAGCTGGAAGAAAGGGATGAGCTGTCAGGCAGATAAGCTTCTGTATGCTCTTCGGTAGGGTTTCACCGTTGTTCCCATGAGTAGATGTCAGTAAGTAGCTTTTGAATTTTAATATTTGGCAGTTTTTCAAAATTTAAATTTGCATGGTTAGCAACTGTCGCAGTCTTGATACATTGATGTGTTCTGCAAGTCCTACTTGGTTTAATACATAAGGCTGAAGCTGAAATTGTTTGGCAAACCCAAGGACTCAGGTTGGTTGGGTAGGAGATGCCATAGTGAATTTTAGAGCTGTTTTGTCTACTGCAGTTATCTTTTCAGTCAATGGGAAGTTTTAAAAACAATGCTGTTGATTTTCAGTTGTGGTTTCTTTTTAGTTGAAATACATTATTGAAATTATAGTAAAGCAGTTGATACGTAAGCTTAGTTTAGAATAGACTGATAGTCTGGCTTTTCTGCACCGAGCAAACTGTTCTTCAGGAATCTTCATACAGCTTTAAAACACTATTTGCTGATTTTTCACATAAGCAGCGCTGGCCATGGAAGATTTGAAAGGAATCACTGGGGTTGTGGTGGGTTTCTGTTACCATATGACTAAGAGGAGATAGTGGATATCACTTCTACAGACAGCTAGCAGAAAACTCCCACTCATGGGCCCTCATGCTCGTGGGGGTTTACAACCATTCAGTCATCTGCTAGGAGGGCAGTCTGACATTGTGTGTGCGCTCTTGGTAGTTTCTAAACTGTGTTGGTAAAAATTTCATAACACAGATGCCAGAGAGCCTGGTCAGGGCAAATTCTTCACTTCATCTGCTCCTCACAAGTAGAGAAGAACTGTGGCCAGTTTGGTCATAGATCACAGCCTGGATTGCAGTGACTGTAAAATAATTGAGTTGTGGATCTGGAAGGCTAGGATGCTGAGCAGCAGAATGAGGATCTTGGGCTTACAGACTGCAGGCTGTCACTTATTCAGGAGATTGGTAGGTAGAATCCCTTGGATAACCACCATGAAGAAGAAAGGTACACAAGAGAGCTTGGAGAGTTTTAAAGAAAGCTTAATGACAGCTCAGGAATGAACCATTCCACAGTGTAGGAAGGGTTGGTATTTGAGCAGGAGGCCTGGTTGGCCAAGCAGGGAACTTCTCAGTGAAGTAAAACACAAAATGAGGGCATACAAAAGTGGAAATAATGACAGACAACGGAAGAGGTGTGTAAAAGTGCTATTTGGTATGCAGGGACAAAATCTCTACTGTCTGACAAACTGCAGATCTTTAGTGCAGAAGTATCTTGGTAAATTTGAGGACCGGGCCAACAGAAACCTCAGAAATTTTAAGGAGAGGTATGAAGTTCTGTTACCAGACTTAAGTGTTGATGTGTGTCACTAAAAGCTGGGGGTGTACTGGCTAATTACCATCTTGGCTGGAAAGGCCGTGGGATTACAGTGGATGTCTGGTTGAATATGAGCTGATACCTCATAGCAAATAAGGTGAACCATAGACTGGGTTACATTAGGAGGAATATGGGCAATGGTGAAGGGAGGGTTCGTCTCTGGAAAGCACTGGTGAAGTCCTTCCTGGAATGCTGTGTCCAGTTTTGGGTTCTAGGTACACATTGAGAAACTGATGGAGCCCACTTGAGGACTACCAAAATTGTTAGGCCTAGTGCACCTAATGGTGAGGAGAAGCTGAGGAATCTGGGCTTGTTAGGTTTGCAAGGAGAGGCCTAAGGGAGGAGAAATCTATTGACAACTTACAATTATATTACAAAAATGATTTAAGCCTAGTTCTACTTAATAGTGGCAGATAACATATCAAAGAGGCAGTCACTACAAATCAGGGCTTGAGAGGCTCAGACTGGACAACAGGACAAACCTTTTTACTAGGGGAATAGTGCAGCAGGGGAAGAGGTTGGCTACAAAGGCTGTGGAACATCCATCCTTGAAGGTTTTTGAGAGTCAGTCAGCCAAAGTCACAGCTCATCAGATGTTGTCTTGGTGGTAAACTGGTGTTGAGCAGGAAGTTGGAGAAGATGACCGTTATTTCTAAAGTGGTTTGGTAATTGACAAAATGGGCAGCTCAGCACTTCCTTGATGTAATTAGAGATATTCTGGAATTTATATATCAAGTCTATGTGAGAACATCATGCATTAAACAATTTAAACCGACTTTTCACATTATAACACTTCTGTAATTGAGCATCATCAGACTCCTTACCTTCAGGTAAGGTGCTGGAGTGGGTACAGAGAAGGGCACCAAAGCTGGTGAGGGGTCTGGAAAGCATGTCTTATGAAGAGCGACTGAGGGAACTGGAGCTCTTTAGTCTGGAGAAAAGGAGACTGAGAGGAGACCTTATTGCTCTCTACAACTACCTAAAAGGAAGTTGTAGTGAGGCTGGTGTTGGTCTCTT
>JAVSBS010028770.1:0-19786 GCA_033124195.1 Coracias cyanogaster | reverse complement strand
GGAAGTTCCACCTCAACATGAGGAGAAACTTCTTTACTGTGAGGGTGATGGAGCACTGGAACAGGCTGCCCAGAGAGATTGTGGAGTCTCCTTCTCTGGAGACTTTCAAAACCCGCCTGGATGCGTTCCTGTGTGGCCTGCCCTAGGTGATCCTGCTTTGGCAGGGGGGTTGGACTAGATGATCTCTAGAGATCCCTTCCAACCCCTAGGATTCTATGATTCTATGTCTTCTACCAATTTCTGATACAGATATCTACATTATCTTTTGGAGTTCATTCCTACCTTTATTTGTAGACAGTCCTCATTAAACAGATTTCAAAACTTATCCTCTAAGAATAAATGTCAATTTTCTCCCACAAGAGATCCTTAAATAAATAATGGTCCCTTACTACAATTTCTTTTTTCAGCTATTCATAGGCTATAAGAATAAAACGTAAGTACAGAACAATTTAATTATGTGATTTTATTTCATCTGCAGTTGCTTTAGTCTGGCTCAGAGAAACACAGAAGTGACTCAATTTGACTGCAGCCAAGCTAATAATTTACAGTGCAAAAGAACAGCACTAGTAGCAGATAATCAGTCTCAGAGTTCAGTTTCAGAAAAGGAGCAGGCCTAGATAAAGACACTCTTCAATCCCAAAAAATTACAGAAATAACACTCTAGCATGACTCACACTGACAACCTGTATTTGTTTGATGCCCACTAAATTCTAGACAAACATACTGTAGAACATATCCAAAGTCACTGCTGCTGTTTACATGACACAGAAAAAAGCATTTTCTACATACAAGACAAATATAATTAAAAAACAAGCAGCAGGCAAAACAAAATCCTCAGGCTATGAGTCAGCATAAAAGCTGCATGAAAAAAAGCTAACAGGTTACTACTAAGTTAAAAGTTTAAAAGGTAAGGGCAGAATAAACTTCATGAAGAGTTACAGCAGTTACCACGACCAAGCGTGGACTGGCAGCTTGCGCTTGCGGGAGCTCAGTATCCACATTGCTTTGCTGTGTCAAACAGATGTTTGTGCAAGGCTGACAAGAGCCCAACGGTGTTTCTAACACAAGACAAACAGTAAAATTACTAGATCACTGTTTTCAAGCAAATGAGAACCTTACAAGGAAGGTGTGTAAAGAGACGAGTCTAGAAATCAAGCAAGAAAACACGGAGCATCTGAAGATGACATTATCCCAGCCCAAAACCACAGCTGGCTGGTTCTGTGTGATGCATTAGACTCAAGAGACTCAACTGAAGTTGTTTCATCACTGTATTTGCTTATTGTTTTAGAATTCTATGAAACATACTACTACGCAAGATGCTTAAATATCACAAGTCAGCTAATCTGGTGTTTTAATTTACAGATTATGGTATCTATGAGCTCAAGTCAAGTAACCGCAAATTCTTTTTCTATGTCCTCATCTAACAAGCAATTCACACAAGCACAGGAGTGGAAACTTGTTACATCATGCCTAAAACCAGAAAAAAAAATTCTTAGGGCAGAAAACACATTTTCTTCCTTTGTTCTACAAAGTGTTTAGTATACTTTTTGTTGCTTTACAGAGTTAAAGGCATTCTACAGCATGGAAATGCAGAGGCTGCAGCATGTAGCTGCAAGCTAACTGCGTGAACTGCCAGAGTCCTTCATCAAGGAGAAATACTCCACTGATAAGAGGGACTATCATTTCAAATGAATGCTGTCTGCTAGAGAATCCAAAAATCTGGATTGCACGATGAGTTAACCAGTTATTGTCTGCTGTCTTATCCAGAATGAGATCCAGGTTCTGGCTATGGGTAAAAAAACAGCACTATCAACCCCCCTTCCTTCCGCAGAAGTTTCACTGGCTATGACTACCTTCGCGGTTAGTACTGCACAACAGAAAAGCAAAAATGGTGCAAAGGTCCGAGGAGTCGCCCTACTCCCTTCTCCTGGGATTCACTTCCAGCAGCTCTACTCTAGGCCTGTGAAATGAGTACCCCACGGCAAGTGGGCTACCATAGGTACAATCCTAGAGCCCATCTTCCAGCTTAACTGCTGAGAGAAATTGAGTTTGTGCTCACTGAAGAGACGAACTCCACAAGGCAAACCAGAAGCGCAGTATCTGGGAGAAATAGAGATTTGCCCAGAATGTGCACTCTTGATCGCTACTAAAAAGCTAATACAGGCGCACCTAATTATACCCCAGTTATAGCCCAGATCCACACACTGTTACATTGCCACAAGAATCATTGCCAGACTTCCTCACAGAAGACATCTTAAAGGAAGAAAGTAATTTGCAACTAAATGCAGAAACAAACCATTTGGATGACAGCACACTACTTTTTTATATTATAAATCCATACACAGCAACTGCGTTTCAGAATTGGGGAGGTAAGAGTTTTTAATCCTACCAGCTATTATGGACTCATGGCTGGGATATTGCTGGAGCCTCTCATTTCCTTCCCATCTTGGCTGACAATTGTGGAATTGTACAGAGGACTTCAATTTTTCTTGATTAATGGTAGTATTTTCAAAAATAATTATATATGGCTGCAAGTTTAAGGTGGCTGCTCAGCTGGTTCACATTTTTCAGCAGCAGTATTTTTCCAAATTAAAGTTCAAACTTTAACAAAAGTTACACTTTTTGATTGCATTATCCATAGCATGTTTTTTATATTTTCCCATATTAAGAAGATGATAGAAAGAAATGTTTGAAAGTATGGCATATTTTCCTGGAGATATTTTTTAGATTCATGGTATTCACTAACCTTTTTAGTTGCTAAATGTTATTTAAGAACTAAATATCTAAAAATGCCCTCTCCACCACCGCCAAACCTTGCAAGATAGTAACTTTTTTTGTAAGTCAGATGAAAATGCTCTATCAACATGCAACAATAAAGGCAGCAAAATAGATTTTTTTTTGGTGTAAATCTGGCAATAGTCTGTAACACTACTGTATCTGTACACCCCATAATGCACCCTGGCTTTAAACAGCTATACAAGATTTGACATTATTACCCCTCAAGTTTGAAATTGAGTTGGTTTTGGCCCTGCCACATTAGGGACAGTCACCAGACAGTACAGAAATCCGCAATTTGGGTAACTATGCAACTTCCGTTCCTTTGCAGAGTACCAGGCAGCAGAGAATCAAGGTGCTGCTTCTTTATTCCTTTTCCCACATGGCAGAAGTGCATTGCAGGGACTTGGGGGAATGAAAGCATTCCTTAATTCCTCACTGAATCTCTTTATTCTTCCCTCCACTTAAGGAAAACTGAATGAGTTCACCAGCACAGAAACACAAAATGGCCAGTCTGATTAAATATCAGAATTCTCATAAACACATTACACTTGTCAAATACACTATTCAATTGATGGACAAGTTTCTGCATTATGCCAATTTTTTAAAGTCTCTTCTAGTTTGTTCTGTAATAACAGGTATATGTTTTTTAAACATAAAGAGATCAAATACACATGAGAAAAAAAAAAGAAAAAACCCGAACTGCCTTCCTCTTGTGCACCTGTCACTTTGGCTCATGAAATAAATATGAAAACTAAAAAAGATAAAACTACATTGAAATAGAAAAGTTAATCTTGACTTGAACGGAAGCATTAAAGCAACATTATTGTATAATTATCAGAACCATGTGGAATTCTTAAAGCATTTCTGATTTCTATAGCCTGTCACATGGATTTCCATATGTGTCCTGGTTTGAGTTAGAACCAATCACTGTTTAGTGATTTTGATTGATGAGACGCTCAACGTGAGCCAGCACTGCGCTCATGCAGCCCAGAGGGCCAACCGTATCCTGGGATGCATCAGGGGGAGTGTGGCCAGCACATCAAGGGAGATGATTCTCCCCCTTTACTCTCCTCTTGTGAGACCCCACCTTGAATACTGCATCCAGTTCTGGTGTCCCCACCATGAAAGGGGCATAGATCTGTTGGACCAAGTCCAGAGGAGGGCCACAAAGATGATCCAGGGGCTGAAGCATCTCGTGCTATGAGGATAGGCTGAGCGCACTGGGATTGTTCAGCCTGGAGAAGAGAAGACTTCGGGGTGACCTTATAACTGCCTTTCAACACCTGAGGGAACCCAGAGCAAGACTGAAGCAGGACTTTTCACAAGAATGTCCAGCAACAGGACAAGGGGAAATGGTTTTTAATTGAAGGAGAGTAGGTTTAGACTAGATCCTAGGAAGAAGTTCCTCAGTACAAAGGTGGCGAGGCTCTGGAACAGACTGTCCAGAGAGGCTGTGGACACCCCCTCCCTGGAGGCGTTCAAGGCCTGGTTGGATGAGGCCTTGCGCAATCTAGTCCAGTTGAGAGGTGTCCCTGCCCATGGCAGGGAGGTTGGATTAGATGATCTCTTGGGTCGCTTCCAACCTAAGCCAGTCTATGATTCTATTATTTTATTTTTCATCTGAGTCTCTGCTAACTGACTGCACTTTCTGAAATTAACAGCATGTTTTTGCAGACAGTGTCTGCTTCCAGCAGTGATAACACCTGATGTTTCTTGTTACCACCAAGGACTGGTGTGCAGACCAAGGTCACTGCTGACTCTTGTGTACCACATCAGGGGGTGCAGAAAGGGAAAGGCCACACCTGCGGGGAGGAGTGGCCAGGACAGGTGACCCTACACTGAACAATGAGGTATTCCAGCCCATATACGTCATATTCAGTATAAAGCTGAGGGATCACAAGGGTCTCGACCCTTCACGTCTGCCTTCTACTTTCCTTGGGGGCCTTCTTGCCCTCTGGGACCTTTCCCTTCAGCCTTCTGTCTTCTCAGCCCCACCTTTGATCCCAATTCATGTGTTCTTGAACCCAGCTCCTGAACCTGGTTCCTATCAGCTGCTGAGCCCAGTCTGGGACTTTGCCAGTGCCTGTTCCACAGCCTCCGTGGTGATGGTGACGTAACTGCCATCAGGGGGAGGTTGGGTTCAATACTGGTTTTGTATATATTCTGTTTTATTATTATTATCTTCATTAAAGCTGTTTTAGTTTTCTAATCCAGAAGCCTCTCTCTCATTCCCTTCCTCTCCCATTTGGGAGGGGACCATAAGTTTCTCCCTTATCTTTCTGTTCCTCTATTTGGCAGGGGGAAGAAGGGTTAGCAGAGAGCGTCTGTTGTAGGTCTGGTGGACTGAACCTAAACCTCGACAATATGGAAGTGTCTGCTTAAGACAGTTTGAGGTTTTTAAAATGAAACTAGAACTTGCCAACTGAAGTAAGTAGCTTAGCTCGTATTTTTGCAACTTAGCTTTCATTAATTTTTTTAAAGCATCAGGTAGTTCCTTTTGTACTCCTGACTTGGAGTATAATTTTCAGGAGAAAAATATCCTGGTTCTTGGTTCAACACTGTTACAAGTTCTGAGCTCTAGACTATTTCTGCCCTGTTTGAAGTCTTAACACGGCAGAGCCAAGACCACATGAATTTCAACCTGGAAAGTAATAAGATGGTATTTGGTTCTTTTGCTCCCTTACCAAAACTAAAGGCAACAAGATGATCCTGTAAAATCAGATTTAACAGAAATAAACAGACTTAAGTTTTAATAGCTTGCAACACATGGAGAGCAGAAATAGAGGTATCACTGAATAGTTCTCTAGCATTATCCCAAGATGCAGTCTCTCAGGGACAGTTTCAACTACAAGTTTTTAAATCAGAACAAACCTGAAGAATAACCTACCTTTCAATTTTACTAGAAAAACAAGTACAAGACATATGAACATACCAAACATAAGAAAGACTAAAACAAACCAGGCTCCACATGAACTTCCCTACCCCTATGCAGGGGAGGCTTTAACAGAAGCCTTTGCTCCTGTTACTGTGTCCCCATTTCCTAAGTGCCTAATCCTGTTCCACTGGAAGAAACTAATTTTTATATATACACACACAAGAATTCGCAGCTTCTAAAATTAGATACTAATGCAGCCACGTCAGTCATGACTAACTAGGAAACTACCATCTATCCTGACCCCAGTGCATAAAGAAACATTCATTTCCTAGACTTCTCCAAGGCTATTAAATAAGGTGCTTCCTAGGAAAAGATTCAGTTATAGCTAGCTAAGAAACAGAGAGGGACAAAATTTCACTGCCTTAGTAAGCAGTCACACATGAAGTAAATCAACAATTAATCAGCACAGCCATCACCAGTACAAACATACAGTACCAGGAATTCCAAGTCTGGTGACTGCAGCTACACGCATTATAAAGAGCAAGTAAAATTAAAGCATTCCATGCTCAAATCTCTTTCCATACTTGCATTTTATAACTCTCCCCTTTTCAGCTATATAAATGCAGTACTTCTGAGAAGATAACAATAAACGTCCTCTAACAAACACCAACATCTTTCCCCTAATCATGGGGAAGACCTGCTAGCAAAGAGAAAGACTACCATACTATTTTTTAATTACTTTACTCAAAATTACACTGAACATAAGTTTAACACAATCTGGTGTACTAGAGAAATGTACGAGTTAATTACTTATGCAAACCTTCTGTTCTATATAATTGGAACTGAAAAATCATTCCATGCTCTAAAACAGGACATACTGCTTACTTTGTAAGACTTGTAGAAACTGTGACATATGGAACACTAGGAAAAGGTACTGGAAGACATCAAAGGGACAATTTTAACATTCTGTCAATACCACAACAGCCAGTTTTGAAGTTCTCTGCCAACTTTGCTAATTGTACAATAAGGAAAAAAGTTGAGACTTCCCAATTAAAGTGTAGTGCTGCTGCTAGGAACTGTCACAGGGACATGAACATGGCATGACAAATTAAAACTCTTGGGATCAGAGTATTAGTATTGAGATTAGAGTTTCACAGCCATTTCTTTGGTAGCAATTGTTCTAGAAATGGCCCTTCTGCCCACGCTAGCGCTCCTTCTCATTGTCACAGCCCAGCTACTTGTGAACTAACTCAGCAGCACCAGTAGGCTCATCTGTATGCCAGTAATGGAGTGCAGACCAGTGATCTGGGCAGAGCAGGAATCCGGAGATGTCAACTGTTAGGACACTGATGCTTGAATAGCTACTTGCTGGACTACACCTAAACAACACAGGAAAGGAAGAGACAAACATCCACTCAAGCATAGGGGAAATACAAAACTGCCATCGCAATGCTTTTTAACTCAGTAGTTAATGTTGCTTAAAGATCAGCAAACCAAGCTAGAGAATACTGACACATTTTCTCAACTGACAACTTTGAGAAGAGGTGCTTCTTATGACTACCCTAGATAGGGAAGGGGAAAAAAAGAAAAAAAAAAAATCAAACGAGAAAACCATAGGCTCCTAAGTGCAAGTCAGTAACCTTATCTTCCTTGAGACAAGAAGAGAATTAAGTTCTATAAAAACATGAACAGTCTGGAAATTTGTTTCTTAACCTCTTAAATGCTTTGACTTCTATGAACACTATAAACACGTACTCCGAAACTACCCATGACTGTGGCAAGTGTCCTGCAGATTTTGTATCACTTCAGTATGTTTTACTTGCTATCCATAGCTTATTTAACTAAAATGCCACTTGTTCTTTGCTGAGCTCTCCTTTTAAAAAAGGCTATCAAGATCAAAAAAAGAGAGTGGCAAAATGTCAAGTTATCTGCATTCACTGATCACAGCTTAATCATGAGGAAAAAGTGTCTTGACTAGTTTTATTACTATTGTTGAAATATTTTTATCTTCAGATCTTAAACATTCTGGGAGTAGAAAAGAATTTTCAAATAAAAAAAAAAAAACAAAGTGGATGTAAAGAATTTAGTCTTTGTATCACAATAACTGACTATTGCCACTTCTAAAAAACATATATGCAAACTAAGAGGCCTAATACTTCTTGGCAATACTGTATGGAATAAATCATTCATTACCAATTAACAGCTTTGCTGGCGCACCTGTAAAGCCTCTGCGACTTATCACTTGATACCAACTGATCAAGAGACACTCCCTACAGCCACATTCTGCCAAATACTTGTCAGTCTTCTTACATGTCAGTAAACACTAGTTGTTGCTAAGCTGACGATAAAAAACACATACCTATACTCATTTTCACACACCTCCATTCTAGCAGCAGCTACAGATTACTCCATAAAAGTATCAAAGCCAACTCCAAAGGGTAGATTCAAACCAAAACAACTCTGGGTAAACCAGACTACGAAGTCGAGATTCGGCTAATAGACGGCAGAAAATTTACAGAAGTCTTTTCTCTATTCGACATTTTACTCCCTGTATCCAAGGTATTCTAATTTGAAAATGTTAGATTGTATCACAAATACCTCCAAATATAGTAGCAGCAGTAGTTCCATTGATATCACAACAAAGTTTGCTCATGATGTCAAATGAGCAAGCCCAAGTTCTGTATTAGAATGGAAGCTGCCATCTCAGCCTTTGTATTCTCATACTTCATGTTTACTTAATTTATTTTCTATATTAAGTATTGAGCAATTAGAAGGTGAAAATAACTTTAAATACTTCAAATATGGTTGAATTTTATGGTATCATTGTAATTTTACAAAACAATCATACGCGACCATTCTTTTCACAGATTTTTTTAAACTCAGCTCCAAACAAGGAAGAAAATCCATGACTTAGGAGTTCAGTAATAGAATCGTTCATCTGTTGAACTAATGTTTTAATTAGCAATTTTATAAAACAAAGACATATTATTAAAAGTCTCCATGAAAGAATATACCACTGTTTTATGTTTTACATTGACTTAACATGCAACGGTGACTGTTGCATGTTATTTGTTGCATGTTATTAGATTCAATTGTCTATATCATTAAAACCTTTTTTTTATCAAGCTTTTAACCAAAAATTTCTATAAGGATGGAAAAAACCCAACTACTTTCAACCACTTTTCTAACACAGGAATATTCACTGCCAGTCAGTGCTGTAAAACTGAAATAGAAGTGATGATATTGTCACAGCTATATTTTAAATTGTAACATTTGAACTAAGTAGAATGATAGGTGTTTTCAAGTATTAGCACAAAGGAAATACACCTGCACTGACAGCTATGAGGAGATGGAAAAAACCAAACTAATAGTAAGCCTCCCAGTAATGAGAAAAATACTTCAGCATAATGATGCACGTTAAAAGATAGACATATAGTTATTGGGGGTACCCAGAAGAATAAAAAAAAACATAACACAAGCTTTAAACACTCACCATCTGAATTGGTTTTTTGTGAAGATCTCGTTCAGTCACCAACTTTTCTTGGTCAGTGACATAAAGGCCTTTTTGTGCCAGGGCTTGTATAACAGCATCATGACCTAGAAGTGGTTTTGCAGCATCACTCTTGAGAATAAGGCTCCCAGCACGACAGTAGAGTTCTGCAGACAGCAGCAAGTTAACAACAGGTGGTTTAATGTGCTCCTGGTCATACTGGTCTGTGTAAAACGGTTCCCGTAGTTCTTCTGGAACATTTTCTACAAAGATTAAATAAAGCATTTGTCAGTATCAGAAGGGAATTGATATAATATTAGTAGTATTAGGGTGGGGTTTTTTTATATGCATGGACTCTAAATTACATTAATGAAAGCATATTCAAGGCCAGAGTCTTTATCAGTCATCATGATACAAAACACCGGGGAAAACTGCAGACACAGGTAACATTTGAACCACAAATAGAAACCTAAGAAAAATTCAAAGGCTTCCACACTGCAAAGGCCATACCAGAAGGCCAACCTGTGGTTTACGGCATTATTACTTGAAAATTTCTTGGCTTCTCCAAATACGTGCCCAAACATTCTCATTTCCTTTGGCATAACATCATATAGGTCAGACACAAAGGCAGAACAACACCCATTTAAACACAAAACCCTGCTTCTATTACAACAATAAAGTGGAAATGGAACGTTGTATTTTAGCACAGAATAATTTGACAAAAAAAAGAGAAACTGCCATTGAGCAGCCTTCTCGGCTTTATAGGCAAGAGAAATGTGATTACTATACTATTTCAGAAGTCATGCATCACATAACAAGTCAGCAGCTAGGCATAAATACATGGGTGTTTTACTGGGATTAAAAGAATGGAAAAAGGGGAAAAAATTATCAATTTCCTTCGGACAAAATATTGAGTTCTTATTTGTGTTACTGATTTCCCTTAAAATTGTGGCTTTCCTCCTTTTTCAGTGAGCTGGCTTAGCACCCACAGAAAACTATGCAAGATCCTGTCAAGTTTATGCTGACATTTTAACCCCAAACTTAGCATTCTAAGACAATCTAACAGTTTTTCCAAATACTTTACACGACACAATACAGGCAGACTATACTTACAATTGTCTACCACAAAAGCAATAGTTAAATTAATTATGGTACTAGATCAAGCGAAATTAAATTACCAGTGAAGTGGGAAATAATTTAGACATGGTTTCAGACTTCACATTTCTAGACATACGCAATGCAATATGCTCCATTTCCCCCATGTAACAATCTCATTCTACATTGCTGTAGAAGCCAACAGCATGTACGCGATTCTTTTCCTCAGCCCAAATGGAAAAGCCTGTTTAATTGCTACAAGAAAAAAGGTGCATAGGAAAACAGTAATGCAACTGTAGGTTTCCATCCCCTTTGCCTTCAGCTGGATAAATGGCCAAACGGACAAGGTTTGAAGCAAAGCGGGGAGTAAACAGCCCAATAAGGGTGGAGCAGGAGAAAGAAAAACCAGAACATGCTGTCACAAGATAATGACAGATTATCTTCTTCCTCATACATATTCTATTGCAGCTCATGTACTTCCATTATGGGCTCTGGAAGAAGAGCTAGCTGCCTTCTAGCTGTGAAAGAAGAGTGCAAAAAGGGAAAGACATACTAACACACACTTTCTTAAATGTCATAAGGATGGTAAAAAAGGATAAGATACTGCTTCTTATTTGCCAGTTCAGAACATCAAGAGGAAGAGAGGTAAAGTTTATAATTTGCTTAAATCAGAACCCTAAAACTGGCTCGAAAGCTAACAGCTCTGCTTTACAGATAAGAATATACTGCCAGCAAAACTACTTCGTCCTTTAAAATACAAACCTAATGCCTAACAATATTACTTTTTTACAAGGTAATGATAAAACTACCAACAAAACATCTACCAATGTCAGGCAATGATACTGCAACCTTCTCTTGCCACTTCCCAGCCTCTCTGACTCTATAGGACCTACAACCATCCAATACTATAAAAATCACATATAATTAAGGAACTCTGAGCTGCTATGTACCTGCTTCCCCAGGTATTATTTCCATCTATCTCAGTTCTACCTGTCCTCCTTTCTTTTCCCTGTTTATCTATATATTGTCCTCTTAAATATTAAGCTCATTACTTCTGAAGTCCCTCTTGATTGATTCATCTCCATCTCCGTGTCAGGAGCTTAATCATGACTATATGATAATTCCAAATGACAACATGACAGAAGTCATGTACTTGAAGATTCACGGAAGATAAATGACAGATTTCAAGTCTAAAAAATTTGAGCCAGAAGAGAAATCCAAGGACAGGAAATAGCAAACCCATCACCTGTTAATGAGTAATTTCACATCTTCCATGTCACCAAAACAGGCCATAAAGTGACAAGATAAGATGCAATAAATGCATTTATCGTGAAAGAATTATATCTACTACTGGAGTTTAGTAACAAAAAACCCCAATACACTAAAAAAACCGCACCAAACAAAAAACAATAGCAACAACAAAACCCCCCAAAATGATAACTACCAAAGGCAAATAGAATTATTTATAAAGGATATTTCTGTTTCTGAAAAATACAGCAAAACACAAAATGAGATGTACGCCATTTCTTTTACTTCAGTGGTGCTCACAAAAATAAATCTGGAATAGAAACTTACTAGTGTACATAAAAAACAAACGGGAAAATAAATTTGTTAGAGAAATAGAATACAGAAACAAGACACTAGGAAGATAAACTTCCTAGTTTCTCTTCTACAGACACATTCTGAATTTGTAAAAACAAAACATGTGAAAGCATACAAATCACAAATCTCTGCTGCAACAAGATCAGAAGTCCTCATAAAAATTCCCATCAGAGTTCCCTTCTCACAGATAGGAACACATACATGTTATAAACGGGGACAAGTGTATCAAAATGTTTGATATCAGAATAGATCCTGACAGAAGATTCAAACTGTGTTCCCATTTTTGTTATAGTTAAAAAAAAAGAAAAGGAAAGAGCACATGAGCCAGACATAGGGGAAACACTTCTGTTACTGATTTCAAAGTCACAGCCCTTCCAGAATCCACATTCACTGCCTCTGCAGTCCTGGGGAAAGGGATTTCAAAGCTACATCCAGTTCTCAGCAGATTACCAGAACAACCAACAGGGTCAAAAGCCTTTATTAACAATTCTGGCAGAATGCAAGATTGTTAAACAGCTCTGTTAGGCAGAGGAGAATCTTAACACTAATTCCCAGTATGTGTGTGCATTTTGTCCCTTTCCTTTGCCCAGCTGACAAGAGTCTTTCCAGATTAAACTCTGAAATAAATGAACATTTTAAAAATAAATACCTTGTTACACATACTGCCATAAAGTACCATTTGACCTTTAAATTGGTGGCAACTTACAGCAATTGTTAGAGCAATACTGGGGACACTGAGTTCACAGAGTTGGGCACATAATTGGATGAGACCAAGGGAACTGGGTGTATTTCTGCTGGAGAAGCAATGGGAGGAGGATCTAACTGCACTTTTCCAGCACCCAATGGGCAGGGTTCAGAAACATGGACTTGGACTGTGCAGTGAAGTGACAAATGGCAGTGGTCACAGGCTGCTGCAATGCAAATTTTAACCGGATGCAAGTAAAAAAAGTCTCCATGGTGAGAGCAGCAGAGCATGGGCATAGGCTGCTTTGGGACCCAGCTGCAAAACCACCATTTGCTGGGACTTTCAAAACTTGAGTGGACAAGACCCTGAGAAACCTCTTCTAACTCTGAAGCTGGCTTTTCTTGGAGTGGGAGGTTAAACTAGATGATCCTGCCTCTAAAAGTCACAAAACCAGACTGCTATGCACTGCCTTGACAGCAGCTCTGCTCTTGTAAGGCATTCCATATTTAAACAAGCAAACACACACACACACAAAAACCCAAACCAAACAAAAACCCAGCAAAATCCCCAAACATCCAAGGATAAAACATGCACAGGCTCTACCTTCACAGCCCATCCAGACTTCAGTTATTTTTTGAACACTGAGAATCACATAAGAAATGCTCTAGTGGGTCACACTAATTGTCTATCCCATCCAATATTCTGTCCTCAGTAGCACAACAGGAAGCACTCCTCACAAAGCATTCAGAATTTGTCTGGTACAGGCATTTCCTATTAAAATGGGGAAGTTTAACATCTACTTGACTAAAACCTGAATGTTGATTCAGGTTTTGATAAAGAAAAGAGTGACTTGGAGTAAACCCTGGCAATAAAGGGGTTAATTCTTACTAGTATAAATGCCTTCAGAACTTGTTTTGGGAAAGGCAGGATATGAGAAATACAAAGATAAATATAGTAGTATAGTTATAATCCCATTTCGCTAAGATAGCACCCTGATGACCGTCATAGACCAGCCATGATTTAGATAGCCTATGCAACAGGGCAAAAAGTGTTTCATTTTCTGAAACAATTTCTTGAACTATTATGAGACTATTAAACCAAAGAAAACTTTATGCCAGCCATAACTAGGTAGACATGAGCTGACACATCTGCTTTGGTGTCTGGCTTATGAGTTCTTAGTGTAAAACTGCTTCTAATTGGGAAAAAAAAAAAAAAAACACACACAGGAAACCGCTAGAACTATGCACCTCTTACATTAGGCAAATTGATGTCAAACACCACATTTCAACTCCATAGCGAGAAGGTTTATTACTACCAACTCATCCAGTAATGAGGTATTGTCCAAGGAGGTGGGGGGGAGGGGGGAAGCGTGGTTGGAGAGGACGAACTCACTACATTTTTCCTGCAAAGCCTTGAAGGCTTTTCACCCCCAGCCCCATTTTCCAGAATGATCAGCAACCACGACCCTGGGTTTACCAAAGCAAGTACTTAAAAGTTATTAATTTCAGGAGTGGAATTCTGTTCAGTTGTGCTCATTAAAATCCACCAGATAGCCACAAAAATGAAATTACATAACACCTTATATCAGAAAGGTGATAAATTCCTGATTAACAGCACTTAAATACTCTTCAAGTTCAAATGAGAGCCACCTTTAAACATGGAATCACTAATGTAAGCAAATGAATTACCCTAAATCATGAAGGTAGGGAGAGGAAGTTAAAAACATCCACAGTAGTAACTGCAATGATAGCAAAAAAAAATATAAAAGATAAACTAGGTATAGGTAGAAGAAATACATTTAATCTCATCACTTGTGAGCACTTGGCTACAGTTACTTTGGCAGATCTATTACATTCTGCAGACAGGCACTCCAGCTGTAAAGACAAATCGGCTTAGAATAGGCTTAATGACATGAAGTCACTGAAAGAACAGATGATAAACTACCCCACCTGAGGTCTATCATGGAGTAAGAATCCCGACAACTGTTAACTTGCTAATTCACCTTCCCAGACTTTTGTACATGCACAGCCTATGATCTCAAGTGACTGCCAAACCTAATAGATCCAGCTCACACAATTTTACTTTAAGTGATCTACAGTCAAACCATGTTTTAAGTGTGTTCTAGAGGAGTGATACAATCAAGTGCTAAGTAGATCTTCTCAGTAGATGATTAGTCCAATCAACCAATTTTAGTAGGACTGACCAAAGTATCAATTTGTCAGCAACTATTTAGAGAGGTGATAGAATCTATTAAAAAAAAAAAATCTGCTCATAAGAATCTCAATCATTTATACTCCAAACTCATACACAATTTTTTGCTAGTAAAAGTAAAGAAATTAGGGCTGCTAGGAAAAGATTAAAAGACGTTCTGGCCTGCAACACGCGACATAACAGGTGAGACTAGGTGAAACTTGCTGGTCAGATACACAATGCTCATTTCCTCCCTTCATGGTTCTACTGGCAACATCTGTAAACAGCAGTAAGTAGCTGCATGTGAATTCTGAAAATATTCATAATCAGGAGAAAGCTATTTTTAAGTTTCTTGGGTAATGTTTAGTTGCAGATGATGCAATTTGTCATCTATTGCTTCAGACCCCTATAAAGGATAAATTTAACATTAAAAGGTGGATTGTCTATTTTATTTTGAGTGCAGAAAACACAATGTTTAGGACAAGCACTCAGACTTGTGCAGCTTTTATTTATTTTTTAGCTTATTTCTGTAAAAAAATCCTCATGCTAAATCCGTGAAATCTATTAATGTAACCAGATAATACATTGTATAGATAGAACAGCCACAGATTTAGCTTGACTTGAAAATTGTTCCCTTAATTTTCTGAGACTCATACATGTCAGAGATAGTCTTAACTTAGTAACTAAAAATTGGATGCAAAGCTGTCTGAAAAACAATTTTCCAAGAGTAGTTAGAGGTCCCCTATCAAAATGCACTTCAAGGTTCAAGAATTGGTATCTGCATTCCTACTAGCTGAGGTTCTAAAAAAGCAATTCCAAGATACAAAGGGACTGAAAAGCATTTTGGAGGACAAAATTATAATTCAAGATGATTTTGATACATGGAAGCGGTTTGAAAATAGGATGCAGTTATATAAGTATAGCTGCAAAGCAGGAACCTACAACTGTACAATTACAAGATGGGAACAACTGAGTAGGCAGCAGTTCTGCAGAGAAAGATATGGAGCTACAGTGAATCACAGACTGAATGAGTCAACAATTCTAGGCTGATGCAAAGACGAGAAACGTCATATTCTAGTGAATAAAGGAGAGTATTACAGGTTGAAAAGATGAAGTATTTTTCAAACCTAACCTGTACCGATACAGGTTTAGCTGGACCGCTAGATATAGATTTAAGTACAACATTAAGGCAAAACCAGCCACAGAAAAAATACAGAGAAGAAAAACAAAATCCAAACAAAACACCATCCAAAGAACAACAATATCAAACCCAAAACAAAACACATAGTTCAAAAGAGCTTGACTTAAAAAGTTAAGCTGAAAAAAAGTCTGTTCTGTCTAAACAGCAGAACAGAGAGACAACGTTGTTTTTATTATGCGGAAGGTGTTATAAAGGCACCCACCGTTCTTACATCCACCAGAAACAGGATAAGTAATGGGTCTACAGTGTAGCAAAAGACATCAAGATTATTATGCTGTTCTAGCATCTACAGATAAATAAGGATTCACACTGACTAGCAGACATACCATGGAATCTCTATAATTACAGATTTTCAAAAAACAGGCTAAACAAACATCTGTCAGGGATGATGTATATTTAGCTCAGCCTGTCCTTAGGATGGCGGATGGATAACACATTTTTCATCCACATTTTGTATGACTACAGTAACGTGAAAAGACAAAAACTTCACACTCCAAAATAATGAAATCCACTTCTGTTGTTTTCGAAAGAAAAAGGACACAGAGTAACAGAACATCAAGACCTTGTAAAAAAATCATTCCTATGAAGTAGGTCCCGTTACACTTTTAAGTTGAACCATATAACATCAATACAGTTCAACTACTATTTGGAAAGTAGTTTTTCTATACAGAAACAGTTTACTCCCAGCATTGGGAGTTAATGCTGAAATTTAGTGTCTCCAGATTTAATTTCAAGGTCAAACATCCCCACTTTCATACTTCACACTTATTAATTTCTCCACCTTTCAATTACTGTAAATTGCATCACTTAAATTATTTGGTTATTACAAAACATTTAACCTGACCTGTCCTAACACTGATAAATTTCCTTGCAGCAAAATATCAGGGCACAAAACCCTGTGCTCCCTCACCGCTGCTGTCTCTATTAGTATTTCTTACTCAATTCTTCATTCAAGATGCCTTCAACAGGACTGTTAGTACACTCTTACAAAACACCTTACTAATAAGACAGCTTTAACTTGCCTGTGCTGTGGGCCAGACTTTATTCTTGCAGCTTCACTGAGGACAACAGCAACATACAATTGGTCTCTCTGTTTATGCACATAGATAGCAATCATCAAACACCAGAAGTCAATACTAAATGTTAATGAACAGTACCTACTCCAAAGACTTTTTTGAAGAGATAATTCTCTTTGCAGCACCTAACCAAGCTGTACACATCATTTTGATCACACCAAAATACGCTTTTAAGAATGTGAAATATGAGCGCATTTGACATATAAACATTTTTTTAAATGGATAGACAATTGCAACAACTAACGCTTTTCATTAATCAAAATGAATGGTAATAATTTATTTCAGAGAGGGCAGGGAAAAATCCTTCACGTCCCCTGCTCACTTCCAACATTTCAGGGATTAAAAAAAAAAAGTGGCATCCATAAACACACTAATCCTTTTTACTTCTTTGATACAAATGTATACAGCAATAGCTAGAAGACATGACTGAGGTTGTGATCTACTCCCAAGAACTAAAATAATTGAACAAACCCAAACTTCCTTCCTTCTAGGAAAAGGTGAAGGACGGTTCTTCTTTTTCATGCCAAGTATAAAGGAAGCGTTTGTACTGTAGATGCGCAAGTCCTGTATACCGTTTTTCCCTACAAACGGCCACAAACTCTTCTTTGAGGTTACTAGTGGTATTAACCTAGTGGAAGAACTGAGAGATCAGAAATGCTGCAATTGGGTATGTTTACCTCTCTTCCTACTATTACATTATGGCGGTATTTAGAGAGCTGATGGAGTTAGTATCTCCCCTAATCACATTTGATTTGTGCATCTCAGAACAACCACGGCAATGAACAGAAAGAGTAAAGGAATTTGGTTTGGATCGCCCTCTCTATAGAAAGTAGCAGAAAAGTACCCTACAAGTTGCTTTACACATCCAATAGAAACTCAACCAATACAAACCAAGACATTTCAACCACAGGCTGAGAATTCCAACTCCAGTACAAAAAGGTTTTCAGGTTAGAATGCTGGGTTATATAATTGCACAAGCACTGTACACCCAGAATCCCGGGAGTAGAGCCTATAGAACCAAGCTACCTAAAAAGATAACAAAAATATTGAATCAAGCACTTCCAATAATTTTCACTACTACTATTTTACCTCGAATGTATACATAGCTAATAAAGCCACATATGAAAATATATACTCTCCCAGATTTCACACAGTAAACAGAGTTTATTAACAAATCTTTATATGGAAACAGTATTTTGATCTTTTTTTCTTCCTAAAGTGATGAACACTCACGCTATTTCAGTAGCTACTGACCTTACTGAAATTTCACTAGGTTCAACCACTTTGAAAGTAGCTTTCTGGAAGCACCACATCAAATACCATCAGTTCCCCGGGGCATCATAAAGGTACACCTTTAACCCTGTTCTAATACGTAACAATGCTCTGGCCCTAAAAGCAAAAGGTGCAAAATTCCAGAAAGAGGAACATTTTCCTGTTATTCTGCAAAGGGCATTGATAAAATTGTTGCCTGCTAGCACCCAACCCACCTTTCAATGAAAAACCTTTTTTTTTTAATCAACAAAAAACCAAGTCACTAATATCCTTACAGCCCTATTGAAAAACCCCTTTGCTTGGTAAATTTTCAGAACGCTTCCCTCAGAAGACCTCTGTAAGTCTGGTACTCCTCAAGGCCCAACAACATTTCAGGCATAGAATAATGGGCCTGGTATTCCTCAAGGCCCAGGTTTCCAAAGGCAGCGCAGCGATGCCTTCCGGAGGCATTACAATCAATTCCATTAACGCTTACGGACGCAGGCCAAAACACTACACGCTCTTTTTCCTGCCACCCTCCTGACTGCTGACCCGCTCCCACGGCCACAGGCTGCCGCCAGCCAGGCCCAGCCGAGCAGGACGCGGCCATTTCCAGCGGGAGCCCCCTCAGCCCCTCACGGCGCCGCCAGCGCGGCCGCGGCCACAGCCAGGCCGCGCCGCGGGCTCTCCGCCTGCGAGCACGGAGTTCGACTCCTCAAATAAAATGGTGTTAGCTCCAACACACCAAAAATACTCGCTAATGGAAACCGTGGCACAGCCCCAAAAAGATTATAGGCAATTAAAGAAAAAAAAAAAACAACACCCCAACCAAAACAACCAAATAAAACCAGAAAACCCCACAAGGCGTAAGGGAACCCAAAGCTGACGGAACAGACCAAAACCATTTCCCACCCACGTCCTACCCTCCCCTCCCAGCTCCTCAGGGACGGGCTCGCACGTCCTCAGGAGCGAAGCAACCGAGCAGGAACCGGCATCAAAGAAAGGGAAGAAGAAGACGCCACCTACCTGTCCCAAAGGCTTTGGCCACCAGCCAGGCGAGATTACAGGCGATTTTCGCTCGGGAGAAATCATAATGGTCAAAGGGTTTGATGGCAGGAACAATGAAAGTCTTCCTCATCTCCTTGGCGTCCGCGGCATCCCCCATCTTCTCACAGGACCCCTGGTCACCGGGAACTTACATGGCTCTTCCTCCTCCTGCCGCGGCCGGCAGAGCCGGCTGTAAATACGCCGGCAGCAGCTGAGGGCAGCGCTGAAGGCAGCTGTCCGCACAGGGCTAACGCCGCCTCCCGCCTTCCTCCGCGCAGGAATGTGGCAGAGCCCGAGCGTCCTCCTCTTCTTCCTCCTCCTCCTCCTCGCTCTTTGTCTCAATTCACTCACGCCGCCGCCGCCCCCCGCCCGCCGGCAAACGGCCCCCGGCGGCCCGGGCTCCCCTTTCCCCGGGGAGACCCTCCGGCCAGGGCTGAGCGCCCCAGGCCGCCGCGGCCGCCAGCCCCCCGGCCCGGGGCGGGAGCCGCCGGCAAGG
>JAVSBS010028769.1:0-23821 GCA_033124195.1 Coracias cyanogaster | reverse complement strand
TAAGATTCCCCCCCCCCCCCCCCCCCCTTTTTTTTTTTTAACTCAAAGCAGTCTGAAACTTAAAATACCATACTGACTTCTGGGTTTAGGATAGGACAAAACATTTTCATACCAAAACATAATCGAGGGATGGGAGATAGAGTGTGTCTTTGGCCACCAAACCAGAAATCACTTCTTTGTACTGCTCCAGCCCCATGACAGCCACCACCTCTTTCCCTCCTGTCATGCACAAGAGAATTCAGGATGGGACCAAGGGCAGGATCATTTTTTTCTCCTCTTACAAGGTAACACCACTCCCAGCACACAAAAGTCTAACTTTCAAACTCCAAACACTGGCAAAATGAAGAGCAGTTAAGTGGAAAATCCACCAATGTATCATTAGTACAGAGAGTGGCACTGGTTGTTCCACAGCAGACTTCAAGAAATTTTTAACCAATACCATTTTAAGCAGCTATGTAGACGGTAGATTTTACTTTACAGGATAAATTGTTGTTCCTCAAGTTGATAAAATTATCTCCACAGGCAGCAATGTCCTTAAATGCTGACTTTGGGTATTTAATCTGTTACCTTATCTCTCCCTTCTCCAATTTTCTGGCAAACATTCTCACACTATTCCATTTGTCTAATTCTCGGGCCAAATATTCAAGTCCTGACACAGGCAAAGTCTTTAATCTGCCTTTGAAGTTACCAGGAGTTTTGTTTGAGAAAGATGTAGCTTTTTACTCCCAATTTTTTCAATTTAGCTATTTTTAGATTACATTTAGACCTGCACCAGCTTGCCTCAGCACTCTCCAGAGGGGCTGTCCCCTTTCTACAGACAAGGAAGGAAAGCAGAAAATACTAAGATGTGGCCACAGAAGTGAAGGTAACCCAGGGAGCCCACGCACATCTCCAGCCACCGAGGCTTGTTCTCGTTCTGGATCACCTCTCCCTTGGGAAGCTCCCACCAGCAGCCCTGCCTTCTGAGTCCCAGTTCTCCCAGTTCAAAAAAATTAAGGGATCCCATGCTCAAATGTTCGTTGGACATTTAATGAGCATCCCAATTTCAGACATTGTGTGCTCAACACATTTTTAAATAGCAGAATCTGCCAAAAACCACCTGGATACCATTAGCCACCTCTGAGAAGGGCAGTGGCAATTTTCTCGTTTTTTTAGTGGGAGGTACAGCATAAGGCCTAGGGAGGAAAAGCCCTAAAAGGTTAAGTGCATGGTAAATTGGTTACTTAGAAGTGTTGGCAGCAGCAGAGACAGATTGTGGAGCAAGGTATCATTTGAGCACTTTGAAGCAGTTACTTCAAAACTTTCAAAGTTATTGACAAAACAGCAGGATCACGTCAAATTTACTCATACCAGTATTACAGCCCAGACTTTAACACCGTGGAACCAGCGCTTACAGCACTGAAGTCCCCCACAGACACACACCATTCCTCCCCAACCCCTCCCTGCAGAGCCAGAGGAGGATCTGGGGGCATCTCAAGAGAAGCTTGAGATCTGCACCCCGAGGAGCTGCACCGTGCTCAGGATCAGCTCCAAAGCCTCTCCCCAGGACTCATAGTCTTGTTTTCCCTCTTGCACCGCTACTCTAGGTGTGCTTTCAGTGCAAAAAATGTTCTGAGCAGCCCCTGCCAGGCAGTGATTTACAACTACAGCTCAACTAGCACCTGATGCAGGACCTTGGATGTGTTTTGCTTCCTCCGCTATCCCCTCCTGCCTGGCCAAAGCAGTCTAGAAGGGGCTACTAGAGAGGCAGAGAAAGGCTCCAGACACATCTTGAGACACGACTGAGAAAACCATCACTTGCTCATCCCAGCGATTTCCCCGGCATGGCCCCGCTGCCAGGCACTGACACAGCACCTCTTTGCTCGTAAGAGCAACTCATCCAAAGGTGTTTGTACTGGAAACCAGCAGAAGCTTTCAATGCTTTGCACTGTGCCGCCATCCTTAGCAGGGTGCCCGGACCCCCCAGCCCCCTTCCTTTCCCTTCCCTTCCCACCATAACTGTCCATGGCACTCATCAAGGAGGGCACAGGCAGTGCCAACACACGGGGTATGGTTCCGTCCCAGGGAAAGGAGTAGCAAACACTCAGATTTCTCAGCACTTCTCATAGAGAAGGAATAAGAGAAACAACCACACGCAGAGGTCAGAGAGGCAAAAAGAGCCAGGCCTGAGATGTCAGTGCCAAAGCAGGTTTCCCTGCCACAGTGCTGAGCTCGTTCCTCCTGTTGGGACGGCGAGATGACAGCGTCTGGCTACACTCCTCACTAGCCTCCTCCTCCACCAGTGTGCACTTCTCCAGAACATCTATCTCATCTCAGCTGGCAAGGAGTTTTAAGATCACACCTTTGTGGAGGTAATTACAATGATCCCAGCCCAGGGAAGCACCTGCCTGCCATTTGAGGAGGATGCTGGAGTTAACATCCCTGTCGTTCTCTGCCAAAGCACCATGGGATCACCATGCTAAAATTGGTGGTTCTCATTTTAGACTCTGCAGAGTCAAACTGGGAAAGGCTCCTGTGGCTTTCAGCTCTGAGGGACAAGACCTCAAGGCCACCTCTCTTGTTTGCAGCCTGGTTTGGTGTAGAGGCGAATGATGAGATTGCCGGAGAAGCAGCTGCCTTTGCATCACCAGCTTAGAGTTAATAGCAAAGCTAAATAATAACTACAGGGAACCCGCTGTGCTCTGCTATGTGAACGGCAGGGTTGTAATTACCTAGAACATGGAGCACAGAGGGATGCTATGTTCACCTAACACATTACCCACCACTAAGAACGGCTTCCCAGTACTTTGATTTTTGAGCATGAACCCAAATAACAGCTGTCAGCAATAGAAATATACCTTGGGCCTCGCCAAACAGCAGAACTACACAGGCTTCTACGACCCATGCCCATAGACCATCTGGTTGATGGCGGTGCCTGCAAAACACCCAGGGAGTGCAACACAAGGACACTTCCCCACCGTAACACCTGCACCACCCAGCAGCAGGAACAGACACTGGCATGCAAGACGTGGGATGAGAGGGAAAGAAGAGAGAGGATTTTTCCTCCTAGCCCAAGATCAAGGTCTCTAGTCTGAGGAAGAAAGAGGTTTTTCAGGCCTTAGTGCTCTCCATCTCTCCAGTCCCCAAGTTCCTCCTAGTCTCAGGCACAAAAGGGTGGTAAACACAGCTCAAACCCCTTTGTTGTAAAGTAACTTTTGCCCTGCTGAGCTAGCCATCGTCCCAACAGTTCCTGCTGCCTTAGAGCTGCAAGGCGCACCTACGTCTCTCTCACCTCCCCACGAGAAGCCATAAAACATGCTTTCTGCCCAGGTGCAGCAACGAATCGTAGGTACAACTTGGGTATCAGCTCCAGTGGAGCCCAAAATTCCACATAGACAAGGAAGGAAGAAATTCCTCTTTCATGCAATACAAAGCAGAAAGCCTTAGAAGCCAAGAAAACACTGAAGAGAAAAAGGATATTTAGCAACGTGTTGCTCTAATTCCTGTGCATGTGAAAAGGACTTATCCCAGGCTGATCCTCACCACAGTTTGCTGGGAATAAATCAAACCAGCTTCCTTTACTAACCTTTCCACAAAGAACATCAGCCTGTATATTTACAGCTCTTGCATTCACGGTTCCTCTTTATTGTCCTGGCAGCGTGCTATGGTAGCAAGCCAGCCTGGTTGACAGACAGCCGTTTATAAAGCAGTCTGAACTTGCTACCCCCAAAAGGAGCGGGCTGCCTAGAAAAGAGTTTCATAGGTCCTTCAGGGAGGTAGATGAATTGCTGAAAAGCTGGTGGATGATGAGCTGGTCCTTGGCTTCTCTCTGCACAGCACAAGTCTGTAATTCTTTCTCTGTTAAGACTTTTTTCATCGTTAGCTCTGAAATTTCAAAAGAATAAAATAAATCAATACTATCCTGAATAGTTTTGAATTCTCTCTGGAGATAAAAGTCTCTAAATACCAAGTAGAATTATGGACGATTTGCTTCTCAGAGAAAGTAACTTGCTTCTGAAACTACTTATGCATTTTTAACGACCATGCGAGAGAGTGCTCTTCTTTGTTGCTATCACCACATCTTCCTGATATTTTGAGATTTTGGCAGAAAAGTTGTTAGAACGTACAGCAAAAGCCAAAAGGCAGAATAAAATGTTAAATCCTAGAATAAATCTCTCCTGAAGCTGCCACACTAATAGCAAAGATATCCCTGAACACCAGCCACCTCTCTTCTCTCCCTCTTCGCCTCTCTTCTCTCCCTTGCCCAGCCTGCCAAGAACAGAAGAAATCCAGGTGCATGGCTGTTTCTGTTCACACTCCCAAAGCTACCACCGCCCTACGAAATCTGTTTGCCACCTGCCTTGCCACATCTGGCCCCAGCAAGTTGGGGAGCCCTGGAGATGGGCTGCATCCCAGCAGGACAGGGCACAGCATCTCCAGCCATGCCTGCACTTCGCTCCATGGTCCGAGAAGACAGTGCCAGGACACGGGTTTCAAAAACCCCAGTGCCTGCTTTATCCTCATACAACCTCTCCTTACTTTTACTGCAAAACCCCTACGCCATCATCTGCAAGCTCACCGAGAAACCACAAACACCCTTTTAAAATTGGCAGCAACTTCTGCCTCATCCAGGCAAATCGGGAGGCAGGCTTTCACCCAAATGCCAGTTTGGAGGTGGCTTTGGTGTTGATGGATCTTTCTGTGCACCACCAGAAGCTTGATGAATAGTGAGAAAATGCAGCTCAAGCAAAGCTAGAGTAATCCTCACAGCTGAGACAACAAATTTAACAGCTGCAGAGCAGCAAGGAATTCTGAAAAACTGTCAGGAAATATCAACAAACAACTTAACAGAGCCTTTTTCATTCTTTCGACAAGCAAAGGGAGCGATTTCCTTTTGCAAAGCTTCATCTGCAGAGAGGCTCAAATTTAAATGGAACTGACAAGAGGAAAAGAACCTGAAAAACATTCCAACAAGTGACTGTTGCTGGGCTTGAGAAACTGCCTGTGTGTCTCTGGGGGAGAGGAGGAACTAAATTGCAAGCCTGCCCCAGGGATACAAAATGTAAGTTCAATTAAACTGAAAAATCACTCCATTTAAAGCCACGAACAATATGTTTTCCTCTGCAAAATGCATAATTAGCATGGGTAAATCATTACCACGAGGTATTGTTGCCGTCAAAACCTCAGTAAGATTCAGCAAAGGATCAGACATTTATAAAGAGAATGAATACCTAGAATTAAAATAGTAAAGTTTTAAAAAAAAGGGGAAAATAAGATTTTGGATGGCATGGAAGCCCTTCATGCTGCAAGGCACTGGCTAACTCCCTATGTTTGAGGGCTAGAAGAATCAGCCCTTGGGGCAAGCCTCCTTCCACTGCTCTGGAAGCAGCTGGTACTAAAAAAGGATGCTTAACAATATGAAGCACAGCTCTGTTCCAGTCTAGCAATTTCTATGTTCCTATAAAAACGATGTCTCCTTTTAGATTTCATCAGCATTAAAGAGCCTGCTGTACTTTCAGCCACCGTGCCTTTCCTCTTCTCGCATTGTCCTCACAACATTCGCGCTGTGCCTTGCCAGGGATGAACTCATCTGAGGTGAGAGACAGACCAGTGGTATCTCTCTTCCCCAGTTGTCAGGGGGATAAAAGGACCTCCGACTCCCCATCACACCCCAGCGACAGCACCGCTCCACAAGGGTCATTCAGTTAGCCCCGGAGTAGGTGATATTCAAGGGAAGGTGATATTAGTGATAAACACCTGCTCAGCTGATACATAAAATGGATTTTTTTTTTTCCTCCTCCTAGCTGTGTTCTTTTATCTCTCTCTTTTTCTTTTTTTCCTCCCCCTTCGTGACTTCCAGAAAAAGAAGCAAGAAACTTCAAGGAGAAAAGAATTCTGGAGGCAGTGAAGCAGAAGGACAAATGTATTCCTGACATTTCTCATTCCCGTGGATTATTTTCTTTAACTTTCTCCACAATCCTGAGTTCTCTCTTGTCTCACTCTTCTCAATCCTCCCCAGCATTAGCAAAGCCTGATCAACTTTTCATATCATCGCCTGGAGATAAAAGCAGCATGTACCCATCCTAATGCCTCATACGAGCTACATACAGACTCAGCTACCTCGAAGCCTGATTCTCCCCAGCATTATCAACCACAGACCTGTGAACACACAGAGACTTCTGCAATTACAGCTTCAGGCTGAGTCACAGGACGTCTCCATTCAATTATCTGCTCCTCCGCAGGCTTGTCACACGACCTATCAAGCCCCCCAGGGTTGGTCAATACTCAAAAGCTTTATTGGCACAGCGAAAGTGAATTACGAGTGTGAAAACCCCACCTGCACCCTCCGAGTCACGCTTACAAAAGTGCCATTACGGACATCGACTCGATAGCATTAAAACTCATTTGTTGGGGCAGCTTATTTTATTCTAGGAAGGGGTTTAAGCTGATTCTCTGCTAGGAGATTTTGCCAGTACAACCACAGTAGCAAATCCCTTTGGGCACACGAAGGATCAAGGCCGCCTGCTGCTGTCCCGTCCCAGGGAATTTTAAGGCACAGCAAAGCCTTCAAGCTCCACAGCAGCAAAGTCCCACGGCTCTTGAGAAAACAGACACCAAGATGCACACCGTGATGGACCTGTGCAGCACCATGAGCAAAACCCACCCAGTATATGACAGCGCTAGGACCACCTGACAGGGCTGTTTGGTGTAAGCCTGGCTTTCCATCCCTGGCAGAGCCACCCGAGCCATGCTTTGCAGCAGGGAGTTGTGAGGGACGGGCTCTGGCCAGCTTCACGGTATGACGAAGAGGATGGTGCCTTCGGCTGCCCCATCCCTCTGCCAGAAGTGACCGCTCCCAGTGGGGAACACCAGCTCTGCCTCGGCCTCCGCCCCTCCAGTTCACAGCCCCACATCAAAGCTTATAGGAAATTATTTACACTATGAACAGAGCGGCCGAGCCGAGGAGATGGGCAGCATGCATGCAAGGGGATTACAGGACCAGTACCCTTCTAAACCATCCCAGCACGACTCTCCCAACATCATCTGCCAAAAGGCTCCCTGGCTGTGACAATCCACTTCTCAGTGGGAAAAAGCAACGAAAAGAGAAAACTCAGATCATGTGGGATTTCCTCCCTCCCTAGTGCCCACAATTTATTTTTATTAACAAACAATAGTGGTTAAAAGCACTGCGGTCTCACACAGAGAGGTCTGCTCTACCCACTTCAGACACTCTTAATTGGCTTGAAGCTGTTATCTTCAAGGAAAAATCCCGACAAGCCTGGGGGAAGGGGAGTGTCTGTAGGTGGAAGGAGAAAGGCAGATTTTCTTCCAGCTGAGGAGGACAGCAAGCTGCCATTAAAGAGGGGTCTGGAAAGCACAGCTCCTCTCATCCAAGAGCTGTATGTCGTGACATCGCCTCAACCTTTTGACCATTTGAAGCCCACTGATAATGATAATTGCAAGGCTGGGGGCTGTTTATCCTGGATAAAGTTTCTGGACAGGTTTTAGTCCAAATCGTCTAAAAGGAAGCAAGAAAAGCTTTGTTTGCTACAAAGATAATTAAGAGACTGGAACATCTCTCATATGAGGAAAGACTGAGAGCCCTGGGGCTGTTTAGCCTGGAGAAGAGAAGACTGAGAGGGGATCTAATCAATGTTTATAAATATCTGAAGGGTGGGTGTCAGGAAGATGGATCAATCAGTCTCTTCTCAGTGGTGCCCAGTGATAGGACGAGGGGAACAGGCGCAAACTGGAACATAGGAAGCTCCACCTCAACATGAGGAGAAACTTCCTTCCTGAGAGGGTGACAGAGCACAGGCCCAGGCTGCCCAGGGAGGTTGTGGAGTCTCCTTCTCTGGAGACTTTCAAGACCCATCTGGCCGTGTTCCTGTGTGACCTTTCCCAGATGAACCTGCTTTGGCAAGGGGGTTGGACTAGATGATCTCTAGAGGTCCCTTCCAACCCCCACCATTCTGTGATTCTCTGTTTACCTCCCCATACCTGGCACTCATGAAAGCTTCAGTGTACAGCCTTGCACCAGCAGCTTCTCCTGTATAAAGAGGCTGGGATTCTCCTATCAAACATTACACCACATTGATTCAGCAGAAGACTCCTACCCCCTCTGCAGGTCATCACTTCCATTAAACCACCCCCGGTGCAGGAGAGAGCAGCTCGTTGCACTGCAGACAGTATGCAGCCAAGTACAAGCGAGTCTTTTCAGGAGGGGAAATACAAACTGATCCCTCCAGCTGAGGTGACACGAGGAAGCTCCTAGGTGAGCAGAATCTCAATTGCTCTCTTCTTGCAAAGAGGCCTGTGGGACCCTGAATGAATAAAAACGGTCAGAGCCTTGGCTTCATAAAAAGCTTAACCAGGCAAAAGAAAAAGCCTTTAAACCAACAATTGTTTTACATTAAGAAATAGATAAAAACAGAGTTTTGAAATTTCAACAGAGAGCAAACTCAATACAAACTTGTGAACCTGGGACAAGACACTGTTTGGAACTGGGGACATCAGATCTTTCGCAGAAAACATCCCTCAGCATCCGTCCTGTCCTACAGCAAATGTGGAAACACAAAGCCAAGATGTTCCCTTCACTGGAGGGTGCATACTGCCCCAACTCAAACTGGTCCATTCCTCAGAAGCAGGTGGCAGGACAAAAGCTCAGCCCAAATACTGCCTTCTCTTGGGTCATGGGTATGGAAGTGAGAAGAGCCAAGAGTAAAGTAAGACTGAAGAGGCAGAGCACGTGCAAGAGCAACTCTGGTGCCTTTTCCTACTGGCTCTCTTCCTCATCTTAGGCAAGTCAGCCTCTGTCTGAGCTCCACCAAGGTCCAACGCTCATCTGAAATGGCCAGGCCCGAGACACAGACACAGAGACTTCATCCAGCAAACGGCTGGGGATCACCAGGCAGGGGAAAGGGCAAGCCAAGCATCTACATTTGCCCAGTGCTCTTCCAGGAAAAGCCACAGGCACCACATGTTTTTAGCTATGCTTCCTCTTTCCCTGGGCAGTGTAAGAACCCACATCGTACTAAACCCTCAGTTCTTCAGGCTCACTCGACTATTTCTCACTAAGCAATGATACGAGTGCACACGCTGGAAGAAAAAAAAAAATAGTCACCAGGATCTTGGCTTTAGAACATGCGAAGGCCTGCGCTGAGAAGGAACTGCTTTAAGAACTCTCTCCCATGAGACCTCCTCACACTCCCTGCATACCGCTGCACTGAGGAAAACAGGAGCTGCTCAGAAAACCATTCTCCCCGCCTCAAAACTGATGATTTCTCCAGGTCTGCCACACTTCTTCACCTTTCTGTTTTGATAAGTATATACAGTTTTGGAAATCTGCTTTCAGCTGTTTGGCTCACAGCAGTTGAACCTTCCTCAAGACACACAGTCTTGCAAAACACCAGCTTTTTCTTTTGAAGGACATCTCGAGGTTTTGGGAGGTTTCCCTACACACAAAGACTGATCTTTTTCCACAAAATTTCCTTTTATCAAAAATGCTTTGATGGAAAATTTTCAGCTCTCTCAGAAGAAAAGAAATCCAACAAGCACTAACCCCTATTTGCTCTTAGAGAAGAATTACTGCTACCACCAAGTCTCTTTACACATGAAGGAAGTTCTAAAATATGAATCGGATCTGTGAACATATCATAAGTCTAGGGGGAGAAAAAGCTCTTAAATGCATCAACCCGATCTCTGGGATACAGAAAGAAGATTAATCTATTTATTTCACTTACAGTCTCTGGCAGATGCAAGAGGAAAAAGAAAGGAAAACAAAGAAGGCCCTACCAAATCAACCTGCAAGAAGTGGTTTATGGCCAAAAAGATAGTTTTGCTTCTTTTTATTGCTGCCAAAACTGTAAGTGAAATAAATAGATTAATCTCCCATCTATCACCCAAAGAACATTTTGGTACATACAAGCCCCAAAACCCTGTACTCCAAGGCTACGAGGAGGTAATTTGTGAATGGCTGGAGATGATGTTTGTAAGACTTAGTTTGTATATTTTAATGTAGCATGAATTTTCGGATGTGCACTTGGAAGACAGCAAGCATATGCTTTTGAAAGGAGGTGGGAAAGAGGACAGATGCCAAGCTAAGAATATGCACAGGAAAGCACAGGGGTGATAGGCTTGAGAGCAGACAGAGGAGGGGCAGGGGAGACAAGTCTGCACAAGAGAGTGAGGAAATCTGCAAAACTAAAGGTGCGCAAGGAAAACGCAGGAGTTAGGAGGTGTACATACATGCAACAGTAGAGCCGCACACAATAGCTTGATGTAAAATAGATGCTGGAGTAACGGAATGGCTTGTAGCGATAAATCGTACTGCAGAGGAAAGCGGAACCAAAGACCAAACTGTAAGTGATGTTGCATTTAAAAGGCATTAATTTGCATGAGAGAAGCTTTTAATCCTGCTTGTAACATAAGTGACACAAAAAAAAAAGATTTCAAAACAGCAACCTATGTGTTTTATTAACAGTTTAATACCAAAGAGCATCCAATTAGAGGTGCAGTGCTACTGTGTTAACCAAGATGAAACATCCAAGTCCCAGAGGGATGGAGGATAATAAGCAGCTCTGGCATTTTTCCCCTGCTTGCTGCAACGAGACGCCAAATCCCACACCAAGCAGCAGCAGAGAAGTGAGGGGAGTCCTGGCCACATGAGAAATACCTCCCAGACAAGTGGAAGTACGCAATGGTTCCAGGGAGGCAGGTTTTTCTAACCTCCCTCACCGGGTCGCTGCAGAGGGGGTGAGCCTGAGGGAACAGGCTTTTAATTTAATCCAGAGACTTTTAAAAAAGAGCTCAGTGGGAAACGAACCCTCACCTTTCTGTCTCAGCAGGAGGAGCACCCTTGTAGGGGTGATGGTGAAAAGACAGAAGAGAGGCAATGTTTGCCAACAAAAGGAAATTTCTTATTAGGTCTATCGCTATGTTACTGGGTGGAAGACCAGAGAAATCTTCACGCACGCATCCTTGGCAAAAAGCTGCTCAGTTTTTCCCCTCATGACAGCACAGAAAATTCAGTCAAAGACATGACTTCTCTCCATAGTCCTGGCTCTGGCATCTCTCAGTTTCTCATCATCCTCTTCTCTCTGTCTCACGGCCTTTAATGTATTTATTCTAAGGCTTGGAGAGTCATTTGTGTAACACGGAATATGGGGACAGAGCAGCTTGCCTGCTGAGACTAGAAGTGGTTTGGAACAAAGCACCACTCGAGTTTCATAAGCCTCAAGATAACTGCTCTGTGTCTGACTTATCCCTTTGTTTCTCAAATATCTGGCCACTTTGCTTCAGATGTGTCCATAATATATACGACTCCTGGACAGCTCCAGACTTCACATATAGTTTTGCCCAAGTTATTTACCATTTCACCCTTTAGCAAGCTCAATGCCATCAGCCCTCTCACTTGCACAGACCTTGGCCAGACAGAGTCACTCCTGCAAAAGATCTAAGCTACAAGGCCAGCAGAGATCTTGAAAGGTGCTGATGGGTCTTGCACTCCTGAATTGCCATGAAAACTAGCCTTAGGGAAAGCCTGAGTAAAACCCCACAGCCAGCAAAGAATTTCACCATTGATTCAAATGGAGCCTGAGTTTTACCACCACTGTGAAGAGTCCAGCATGGGATAGATCTCACAGACACTTAACGAGCCTTTATTCCCTTCCCACCCAAGCATGAGCATTCCCTTCCTATCTGCAGTGTGATAGAACCGGAAGAATGACATTTGCAGACTTTATCCAGGAGTTCAATGTGCAGCAAGCAAAGATCACTTGGCTTTGTTAACAAAGCATAACGCACAGGGCTACAAAGGCACAGGACATTGCCTCAGAGTGAAAAACAAATTTGTTCACAGAACAAATTCATTCTGACCACCTTGCCTTTCTGTTGTTCCAAGTTAGCTATAATCAGGCTGTCTATGCTCCTGACTTAGCAGCATTCTCAAAACGGCTCCCAGAGCACTCATCCTCATCAGCAATATCCAATTTACAAACTGAGCAAGGAACAACCTTTTCCAGAGTTGGCTTTTCACTTGTTCTCATTGCTGGCTTAACATCAATTCCAGTTAAATGAGGGAAGTACAAAGGGACTAAGTTATGCCCACACTGAGCACTCTGAAAACCCTCATCGCATCACTCTCTTCCAGCTATAAGCATAAATTGTCCTCATTAACCAGCCTTAGCCTAACTTTAGTGTTTGCATCTTGACCTAGAATCCACCCAAAATCCAGCATCATATTCTAATGCAGCTGTGATCCCTAAGACCAAATTCCCAGCCTGGCTGGCCAGATGAGCCAACAGGACCCAGACATCTGACATCCTGAATTTGCTCTTTCTGATCCTGGCACTTCTGGTTTGGTCTCAATACCAGATGAATCAAGGCTTACACAGTTGTGCTTTCAATACCCATTGATGTGCCCATCCCTAACCAACCTGCAATACGATGGCCAGTTGCCAACCAAATTTCATGGGGATGTAGACTCACAAAATTATGGGTTTTTTTTAATGAGTTTCATGAAATTATCATCTAGTAGAGGAGAGAAAGGTTTTTCCACAGAAGGAAGAACTGCAAGTTTAGCTCAACTCCCTTTAAACACCAAGGAATCACAAGGGAAAAGATGTTAACACGCCCCAAATATAGGAAAAATTATCAATTAGATGACTGAACTCAGCCACAAGACAAACTGTACGCCAGGCTGCCTTAACTCCCCAGCTCACAGGAACCACTTGGGTTTTCTCATCCCACCCTCTGGGATTCCCTTCAGTTGAGATACACGGCGAGCAGAAGAAGTTTTGAGCAGCTGCAATTCAGTGCAACTCATTTTGAACCGGTCTGGGGCCCAGCAGGCTTCCAACTCTTCCAGCTGCCCGGTAGCCATCAGCCCAGCCATTGTTGCTAACTGCTGTCAAATGGCAGCCTCTGCATCTTCTCCTGCCCCCAAAAGAAAAACTATTAATGCTAAACTCCACGTTAGTCCTTTCCACACAGGATACTGCTGGTGGGAGAGAGGCAAACACCCAGAGGGGCAGATAACACTGAGCATTTTGGCAGTGAACAGAGATGGTCACTCAGACCTCCAGCCTGAGCTCTTCCTCCAGCCCCACGTGAAGCAGCTTTTCCTCCCCTCCCTCTCTCAGCCTGCCCTGTCAGAAGTTAAATCACTAACATTAGGGGTCCATTTTCTCTCTGCCCCCCACAAGAAATGCTGTTGCTTAAACCAAAAGCCATCAAAGAGTGCAGTGAGGTGGTGACCCCAGTGTGCAGATGCCACTGTTGTTAAAAGAACAAGGACAGCCTGGTGTGTGCAAATAGACCCTTAAATTAAAAACAAAACCAACTGTCATCACCTCAGTAACTTCTTGTTATACAAATAGTCTCTGCCCTGAAGACAGGCTGTTTAGGAAGCTGTCTGCATCCACCACTCTGCTCTCTGGGCTTCAACCACGATTCTACCAAAGCAGCTCTTCTGCGGAGGTGACAGGCAAATCAGGAAGGCTATTTCACGTCTGCGTGTCAGTCACTGATCTGAACATCGGCTGCAGGGGCCCACAGGGTTCATGAAGGACTCTAATTTCACCCAGTAACGCAAGCGTGTATCGGCACATGGGCCTGCAGAGCGCAGGAGGTGCAACGTGGGAGGAAGGTGGTGAGATACTGACAGGACAATACAGAAAAGGTCAACCACACAGCCTGAAATTCCAGAAAAGGTTGACCACACAGCCAGAACTTCTGCAGTGACACCATAATGGAGCCTGGCCAAGAGCACAGCACAAACTCCTTTTCCTTCGAGAACAGCTTTAGGGGTGAAATGCAGCAAAGACTGATTGGTGCAGAAAGCCTTTGACACGCCAAGGGCAAAAAATCAAACCAAACATTTTCCACAATAAACAGTGCCTAATTTCCTGTTGCTGAAGCACTGGATTAACTCTGGCCCCTGAAGGGCCGCAGACAGAGCACTCTGCAGAACCTCTCCTGACAGCCCTTCCAGGGAGCTGCTCATTCGGGGCTGAACAAACGCAAAGCCCCTTCAGATCAAGCTTCTCTCTGACGTTGCAGGGCCTTCTCCCTCTCTCCTTGCAAGCAGGCCACCCAGCTCTGCAGCCACTCAAGCCTCCTAAACCAGAGCTGGTTTCTCTAGAGAGTTGGTGTGGCTGTGCATCCCAACGGCTATCCTCTTCGCGACCATTTCACCCATGAGCAGTTCAAGCTCAGTGGCTCCCCAAGCCTGGCAGAGATCGCTCCAGACAAGCTGCTGAAAACGGAGCCAGCTCATCTGCCTGTGCAGACAGTTAGATGTGTGCCTGTCCTTTTTGCCCTGGCACCTACCTGCAACTGAGCACCCCCCTCTCCCATCCCCATGGACACCAACGCTGTCTTTTTGCCAGCTGTCTGCCAAACACCCGTCCTCACAGGCAGGAGAAATGAGGACCTGCCCTCTACTGCTATAGAATGCAGTCCCTGGGAAAGGATCTCACTGTTTTTCCCATCTCACCTATTTATCTAACCTGGATATGTTTTCCCCCCATCCTTTGCTATGAACTCCCTTGGCCGTGTCCTCAGAGCATCCCTGCTGAGGAGGGCAATGCTATTATCCAACACAGAGGCTGGCTCGCCAGACGGGACAGTGAGTCTCTGGTAGGACACACGCAACCCCCACAGAGCCCCATGCAGGTAAATCAACATCAGGACCACTTGCACCATCAGAAGGGATGGGGAAAACAGACACGGTGAGGAAAGACATCCTGAAGTTTAATGGGAAATAACCTGGTGCTACACAACCCTCGGGCTGTAGGAAATCAGGCAAGACTCCCAGTTTCACTGAAGCATTCCCATTTCTGACTGCTGTCTTGAACCACAGCCCAGGAGCACAGTACATATCTGCAGGAGTGAGAGGAACGCTGAGCAGCTACTTGAAATCTCTGCCCTTCAGGGCATTTTCGGCCACTCTGTTCAGACAAAACCATTCCTTGATCTCAACTTTGTCATCTGTGACCACCTTGGTCCAGTCTCTGCCCAGCAGAAACTCAGCCAGGACTGGCCATCCACACAGGCTGTGCCTGCTGGCTCAGTGGTGAGACCCATGGCTGGGGGCACGGTCCAGCCCCCCAGGCTGCCTGCAGCTTCCTGCGACACCAACGGGTCACCCTCCTGGGGAGGTGTGTGGAGGTGGAGAGGAGTATCTCAAAATGACATGTTTAGGGAAGAGAAGGACTTGAAAACACCGAAGAACTTGAAGAGGTCACATTTCTGCCTAGAAGCGAGCAGGCTGGAGACAGAAGAGCATCGATGTCCCAGGGAAAGAATAGACAGTCTCCAGATACTTGAATTTATGTCAACCTGGAGACTAGACAAAGACCCATTAATTCCTGGGCTGTCAAAGTAAGAACTGGATGAGTGACAACTTTAGCATTATGACTTCAATGGACCATCTCCCCAGGGTGCCGGGGAGAAGATGCTCTTTCTGGCTCTACTGTCCAAAGCACCAAGAGAGATCCAAATCAACAAAGCCCACTATCCTCACGGTAAGGGCCAGGAGCCCTCTTCATCCTGCGTGCCTTGGGAAGGCTGATAAAGAGAGCTGCTTGGCAGCACTGAAGAATTTGCTCTTCCTTCGCCCGCCTCCTCGCAGCTCCCTGGCCTTCTCTTACCAAGCTGACTGCCACTCATGCAGGCATTGGTCTCTGGGGAGGATGGGGGGCACAGGATTTTTAAATCCCTCTTCTTGAGCTGACAGCAGCCTTTCAGCCCAACAACAGCTCAAAACGCTTGCAAAGAGAGATATTTTTAATGAGAGCTCGTCCTCCCCAAAATCTTTCCAAGCTCCTTTTCTTAGGCACTTTGAAATAATTAAAGTCTTCCATCAAATTATACTGAAGATCTCTATGAAAAGCCTTTAATTTCCATTCGCTTAATGTAACTCCATCCACCAGATGAACTCTGTGGGGGGCTTTTTTGTTTTGGTTTTTTTCTTTTTCCATCTATTTTTCTTGTTTTCCCCTCCTCCTAAAATATCATGCTGGGAAACTTTAATTTGATTTTAGCCTGACTAGAATTTTGGGCTGTGCCACATCCTGTCAGCCCATCACAGCTGCAGTGGTAATCTCAAGCTCTCTTTAAATTCAATGCGTCGCATTTAATCAGCTCATGGTCGGCAGCAGCAATCTCTGCGTGTACGGTAGGCATGTGAGTAAAGCCTCCAAGTTAGCAAGAAACCTAAAAAGCATCAGAGTCTCCCTGATCTATTACTCCCTCCTACAGGCATGCTCAAATACCAGTGGTCCAGCAAGCACAGGCTTACAGCAGAGAAGGGAAGGCTTCATATTTTATCTAAATGAAGGAGATTGCCAAGTTGACCTTTAACTCACAAAATAAACGGCAGGGATTTTCCGCAGGGCAGAAATAGCAATTTCCACCCCAGTGACTTCTTCAACTGATAAACTCCTTAATGAACAAGAAGTTTCCCAAAAGAGAGGCAATATCCCTTTCCAAGTGGCTATCAGCAGACGCCGGACAAGCCGTGACACAATGCCACAGCTCAGAGCCAAGCCGCAGGAGCTGCTCGGGATGCTGCCGGGGAAGCGCAAACGTGCAGAGGATTTCCTCGAGTCTGCCAAAGCCTCTAGCTGCAACCAAATGATCCAAGCCTAAGAACGAACCCCCAAAACTCCGAATTCCCCCGCTGCTGTTGCTGTAGCAGTTGAGTCACTTAGAAGTCTATTTGGCTTTATAGAAATGAAGAGAGTCTGCTCCCCAGACTGTTCAGGACATCCGCGTGCTGCACATCTCCATCTTGGGAGGTGAGCTCACCGGCACTCAACACAAGGAGCCCCAAAGGAGGGATGCAGAACCCGCTCTCCCGCACACCTCTGCCCCTGCCAGCTCCACAGCCCAGGCTCTGCAGCGGTGGCAGACTGCCAGCATGGCCGAGAGACACAGCTCGTCCCCGGGGAGAGGGAGAAGCGCCAACACCCTCGAGTTGCACCAGGCAGTTAAAGGGAAGCCAAGGAAAAGAGTGGATCAGGACGGGATACTCCCGAAGGGGACTCTGCCAGCTCCTGTCCAATGCAGTGGGAGTTCCTCAATTTTTCTGGCTTTCTGCAGAGTCCTGCTCCCACTGGTGCTGATTCACCCCTCCCTGTTGGGTAACCAGCTGCCTCACAGCCCAAACCATTCACCCTGGCACTAGGGTAAAGTTATATAAAGAAGAAGAACCAAGGCTCAAGTCAAACCAAGCAAGCCAGCTTGTGCACCGCATGGCACAGGAGAGGACTGAGAGAACTGAACACAGCCTGGGGGAATCAAAAAAGAATTGCCCACATTTAACACATCTGCTTGAGTGAGGATGGCAGTGTTAGCTGCAGCTAACAGGAGGGAGAGAGCCAGGTCCACACTCGGCAGATGTCTGGGTTGGTGCAAAACGGCTTATCAGAACCCATGCAGGGGAAACAGAAAAGAAAAAACCCACAAGCTGCAAGAAACAGGCTTCAACTGCTAATAACTGAGAGCCACAGGGCAGGGAACAGAGAAAAGGCAGAAGGACACAGAGCTGCTCTGCACCCTAGGAGAGGAACCGGAGAGGGAGAAAGGAATACGGATGCATCTCAGGAGCAGTCAGTCTGTCGGACTCTCTCACTGACAGAATTCAGCCCTTAAACTTAGTCTGACCATACTAACCCAAGGATTACATCCTAGATTACCCCAGAGCCAGAAATAAGAAAAGGCATGCCTGGGTGCCTGCAGCCACTTCCTAGCAAAGAATGGGACCAGAGAGCTCTGCGCGCAGAGTGGTGACCTTCCAGGGAGCACGGGGCCACGTCCCACAACAGCCCTGGGCTCTCTCATTTCCGCGGCTTTTTAGAGTGCTGCAGAAGCTTTCACATTCTCCCCCAAAAGCCCTAAAAATGTGTGACATCTCTGCCCAGCCTTAAGAATGACTTACGAGAGTCAAAGCACTGGCATGTGGCACTCACAGCAGCTGCTCAGCAGAAAGAAGAAGATAATGATAAACTTGTGTTAGATCTTGTCACTGTGAGCACACAGCAGATGCTGGGTTAAGAGCGCTTTATGGGGTCTCATGGAAGCTAGCAGACAAGGAAGCGAGTATGCGTGAACAATAGGTATAAGCTTGCTGACCTTCCAAAACAGCAGGGCTCGACTTAGAAATCAAAGCACAAAGTCCCAGAGCTGGAAAAGACAGTGGCTCCTATGAGGCAAAGCATGCCACTGTTTCAGGACACCAAGACTTCATCCCCAGTTCTCCTACTTGGCTAAACTACTTTCTCTCAATACATTAATTTTACCACCTGTACCTAGTGAGAATAATGTTCCAGACCTCTCCAGCGAAGGGCTTTGAGGTCTCAGGATGAAGAGTGTTCTGTAAGACTCATATATCATCATTAGCTCTGGCCAGGAATAACCTGGAGGCTGGAAATGTGGAGCAGCATTTTTCCAGCTACATTTGGAATGTGTTTCCCTCCCTCCAAGCCCAATAAACCCACAACCTGATAGTCTGCCTAGCTGGGCTTTGTTGTTTATTTGAACTACAGCAGCACTCCAAATGAAATCCCAGAGGCTCCAGATAAAATCCTTGTCCCCAAATACTCCTGACATCCAGACCAAGATTGTTGCTCCACACAGCGAATCCAAGTCAGGAGGAGAACACAAAATAGAGCCCAGTCCTCACAATACAGTGCTGTGCTCACTAGAAAATGCTGCCATTAACATTACACACCTTAAATTTTAGCCAGCACCCGCTGAAAAGACTAATATTTAGTAAAACAAGAAGATAACGTCTTTTAACAACATCTTCATCTCCACTGAATTTCATAGGGCTTTTTGTCCAGCAGTGCAGTCAGCTTATAGAATCATGGAATCATTTAGGTTGGAAAAGAACTCTAGGATCATCTAGTCTGACCTTCGTCCAACATCTCCCTGACCACTAGACCATGTCTTGAAGTGCCACATTCCTCTCCACGGTGGGACAGGACACATGAAAGTCACTCCAATAGTTCATTGTAAACAGGTTATGCAGTTTCTTCTGTGGAGACACTCTCTCTCACTCCAAACAAGAGCAGTCGCCAGTGATTTACCAGTTCAAGCGATTCTAATAATTCTCCCACTGACAGCTCAGGACGGGTGACACAGCGCTGGTATGGTCGGGTCACTGTTCTGTCTCAGAGCATCGTCCAGAACAGTGCTGGGATGAAGGTAATTAACGACGTGGTAACTAATCTGTTTAGTCATCCGTTGTGTCTACAATTCATTTCTGCTGTGTGTAAATAGAGTATCAAAGCTCGGCGTTTACGGCTGTCAAGTAGCGTGCAGGTTTGCTGGCATTTAGAGAGGAGCCTAAGTCGCCCTCTCTAAACAGCCATGTCCAAATAAACCCAATACTTGCCACCAGCAAGGGGCAGAAGGTGACAGATACAAGGACCCTCCTCAGCCCAGCTTCACATACTGCTTCTCCTCAACCCCTCAGTACAATTACCCATCCTCACTTTGCAGAAGGGAAAACTGAGACCCAAAGAGACTCAATAATTTGTCCAGAATCACAAAAGTGAGCCCATGGTTGACAGGACATTGAACTGAGATGGCTGGATAACCCTGCAAGCCCTGAAACATCCCATCCACCCGCTAAAACACACCACCACAGACAAGACTTCATGAAATGCCGCTAGCAAACTTCCTCCAGTTTTGGATCTCCCAGTATCTGGACTCTGTAGGAATCCAGGAGGTCCAAGAAAATAAAATCAAGGCATTGTCACTGCGTTCAGACAAGATTTGGGTTTAGTAGTAACAGATCCACTGGCCAAAACAGCAGGTTTAGACAAGTGCAAAGAGGATCTAGTCTCTCTAGAGAGAGATCTACATCTCTGCTCTAGATGCCCCATCAAAATGTGATCCAGATTTTTACATGCTCATGGGAAGAGGCACATGTTTCATGGTTTCATTCCCTTTTTTGGCTCCGTATGGGACTGAAAGGGACAAAATCACAGCTCAACAGTCTGTAGGGGAATCCACTTCCCAGGAAATCCACCGCTAAAAATAACAGACGCTTCTCCAAGGGTTCCCAGCTCGGTTTGGTAGACCCAAGGGGCAGACGTTCTTAGACTAACAGCCAGGGAAATTTTGGCAATGCCTCTAAAATTGCCTCATGGAGTTTTCAGGGTTCACCCATCAGCAATGTCTGACACAGCAAGTGAGATTAAAACTGTGTGGGTGGGTACGTGTTTGTGCCTGCTAGTGAGCCTGTAAAAGATAACACACACAGCATGATAGTTTGGTCTATTGAATTGGGACTCCAGAAATCCATTTTTAGCCCTGCAACTGCCCTGTTCCCTATCCTTAAGTAACTCACTGTCTCTTCTTGCACTGTTTTCCCCCTCTATAAGTATTCTTTACTAGGTCTTCTTGCCTTGGTACTGCATGGATCTATCCAAATGAGCCTCAAAATCTTCATTTTGGTTATGCCATACACTTGCCTAGAAGTTTCAACATGGATTCAAAGGTGGCTTGTAATGTGACTCCCTACCAGCTACATGGAGAGCAGATGCCTCCAACTCTTTCCGAGAGCACACAGCAACATATGCATATGCTGACAAGGTCATACCTCCCTTTGTAGGGAGAACTGAGAGCTAGAGCAGAGAAGCACCACAGAAAAATAAAATATCATCATTAAAAGAAGAAAAAATTAAGGTTCTCATATACACACACAGAGAGCTCAGCTTCAAGGTGGAACACCTATTTCTTTGCAGAACATAAGCCTGCAGAAGCTGCATTTGACAAGAGGCAAGACGCGCTGGCCCTGCTCCAGGAAAACATCTGGGCATGTGCTCACCAACAGAAATCTCACTTCTCTGCCTGGATTTTAGGCTCTTACTTCAAAAGGTGGGGGGTGTCCAAGCACTTGCCTGGGTGGGAATCACAGGGTTTGACACCGAAGTACACCAAAACCCCGACACTGGCCTGACTTCAGCCTGCGCAGGTCTTTGCAGCACATAGGCAGAAGACTTGAGAACAGAAAAAAACACCCTGGGAAGTTACTGGTCTCCTGAGACTAAATTCAGATGCTCTCTTCCTCTCTGTCCACCTCCATTTCTATCACCATTTTATTGTGAAGACTTGTGGTTTCATTTCTGCCTCTGCCCCAACTTTTTTTTCTTTTCCAACACCACTAAAACCTAGTGGGTTTTAAAATCCTTGTGGATCTTGATGAGAGGAGAGCTGGAACGACTCCTCTGGGGACAATGGATTAGATTCTCCTGCAGCGTGCCTACAAAGTCAAAACCAAATTCTTCCATTTTAGAGGAATTTATTCACAGCCTATTGATCTGAGCCTTCGTCCTGGCCTTAACAGTCTCCGAGTCTGAATTTTTTTGATCAAGGTTTCTAAAATGACGTTCAGCTCTGTGCCCTTATCTGCTCAGCCAGCCTGGTCCCCTTTGCCTCCCCCTTGCCCCCCGAGCTGCTTCCCACATGCTGAGCCCAGCTCCGTGACAAAAACCACATACTGCTCCATCTCCCTCAACGTTCCCCCTCCTCCAGATTGTACCTTTGCTCCCCACCAACGCTACTGCAGCCAGCCTTTCAACACGGGACGAGATTGCTCATGACACAGGTGTGGTTCCTCACAGACGCTACTGCAGAAGGAGGATTATGGAAGATGAAATCACTCCCTGGGAGTCATTACAAGCTATTATTAAGCTGAACCTAGGGACCTCTGATTATCTGAGTTATTGTTCTGGAAGGAACTCTTGTAGTCTGCTAAAGAGGTTGTACACGAGGACTCACGCTTATGGATTTATGCTGCATCAAGGTGTGAAAGAGAAACTTCGTCGCAAATAGTTCTAAGAGCAGTCACTTATGGCTCCTGCCTGACCGTTTCAGAACACTTGAACTGCTGATGCAGTCATCAGACCATCCCATCTGATCTCAAGACCACTGAGAAATGTCATCAGCAATCCTTACAGGCTCTTGAGAGCTTGCAACCAGGCCAGCTTCCAGAGCAGAGAAGGATTCTCACCAATTGTGCCGAACAAAGAGGGCTGAGAAATATGACCACGAGCAGCTGAGCAATTCAGGACCTTATATCTCTTCCTTTACAATGGTTTCCCTTATAGGATATCATTAACTTCAAGGATATAGATGGTATTCAAGCCTTGGCAGCTCCTGCCCCATCTTCCTCTTTCCAGTCCAGTATGAACCAGCCCCAGCCAGTTACCGCTTGTCCACATTCCCACATCTAGCAAGTTTTTCTTAGGTCACCTCAGGTTACACACCAGATACGCTGCCCAACCGTGAAAGTAGAAGCCTCCTGCTCATGTGTCTCTCCGGCACCCTGCAAGCTGCCGATAAGCAAGGACACAGCCTCATGACTCCCAAAAACCCGGGACCTGAGCACAAGAGGAGAGGCAAGCAGACAGACAGATATGCAACAGTGAGCACAAGGCAGCAGTGAGATCACCAAGATGACTGGGAGAAGCAATAGCTCCAGATTTATGTCCAGGTTCGAATGTCTGCTGGAGCAGAAGGTCAGGGGAACAACCCTGCCTGACAGAGAAGAGCAGCAGTAAATCCTGCTTCCTACCACAGCTGGCCTGGAGATTACACAAGAAGGATAAAATTGTTCTATTACACAATCCTAAAAGACTACATGTTTTTTTTCTTGGTACCATCACTAAATTCTATATGGGACTCCTGAAAGCTGTAGTGGTATCTTTTGGGCTGCATTAATAATGGCAGATTAATTAGACTCAAATGAGAAAGCTGTTTAAGATACAGCCAAGCCACAGTAGGTTAAGATCATGTCACACAGCCACAGGATACTGCTCCCAAGGCAGGGAGACAGAGCCAAGCAAACCAGGTAGAAGGTGCCATCAAGAAGCTCAAAGGCCTTAATTTGAACCCACTAATATTTCAGACAAAATAGAAAGGTGGAGCTAGTTTCATGCAAGCACATGGCATAATGGAAGATAAAAACGGGTTAGGGGATAGCAAGAACAGGAAAAATACGTCAAGTTCTGAAGAAAAAAAAAAGCAAAAAAAAGACTTCTAACCTGTTTGAATAAACAGAGCACGTTTGCATTCATCACCATTCAGAAAGCTGATAAATACTAAACTTGGCAAGTTGTAATTACTAAGGGTTGATGCCTCCCCCTCCCTTTTGAAAAATCAAAATTGGGGTTCTTTATCACCAGACCAGTGGGAATAGCAGCACCAAGTGCTATTTAACATGAGGCTGCCTACAGCCTGGAGGAACTCAGCCATTCTCACCGGGACTTTCTACCCATTCTCAGACTTTAATTTTCATTCATCAAAAAATAATAAGGAAAGGTTTCAAGCACACAGAGTGGATTGATACATACACTTCCTCCTCTCTTCACGCCCCCCCACCACAGCCCCCTCCACCGCCTTCCCCTTTAATGACTTTGCCAAAGGAGAAAAATAATTCAGTTGTGGCCAAGAACAGAGTTTAAAAGTGTTTGTTGTTTTATAGCCGTTCATTGTACTTAATTATAGACGTGTTACAGCTCGTGTGATCTCTTCCCTTCCTGGAGTGAGCTCCGTAATCAGCCACCAACACATGCTTCCACCTACGACAACAATATTCAAGCATAAGGGCTGGATTGCACTAAATAGTCACTTCCCACACTTATTACTGTGAGCAATCTGAGGGACACAAATATGCAGATGCTCATCACCTTTCACGGTCCTCAGGAAGCCCATGGGACCATGGGAAGAGAAACACAGAGTCATAGAAGGTGAGGGGTTGGAAGGGACCTCTGGAGACCATCGAGTCCAACCCCCCTGCCAAGCAGGACCAGAGAATCTAGGGCAG